>MU182384.1:110466-164380 GCA_016904865.1 Pissodes strobi | reverse complement strand
GAATTAGAGATCCGCTTCTATCATAGTTCAAGAGCTTTGTGACTGGCAGGTCTCAGATGGTAAAAATTGGTAGTTCTGTGTCCAAAGAGATACATGTTCCATCCAGTGTTCCCCAGGGATCGCACTGTGGCCCTATCCTTATTAGTATTTTCCTGATTGACCTTGGCTTTTTTATGCCTAAGCAGAGCATTTTTAATGTTTGCTGATGACATTAAATTTTTTCGACCAGTAAATTCACATAAAGATGCTCTTCTTCTTCAGGAAGACATCTCCTTCTTCTCTGATTGGTGTAAACTTAATAAACGGGACCTGAATGTTAAAAAATGTCAACAAATATCCTTCAGCAGGAAACAAAACCCCATAGTTTTTCAGTATCGAATTGACAACAATAATCTGGAGGTGTCTTCAGAAATAAAAGATCTTGGAATCCTCCTCGACCACAAACTTACCTTTAACTCTCATATTGAAGCGATTACATCACGCGCCTTAAAGATCTTGGGGTTTGTTGGTAGGCAATCGTGTGAATTCTCCATACCCACTTTTATACGGAAGCTCTGAAGGGTCACCGTCGCGTGAAATTGTTAAGACGACTTGTAGTACTTAAGTATACTTAAGTGTGTGTGAAACCTCAGAAGTGTTTTTTAAGGTACGAAGAATTCATTACATCAATATTTGGTATCTTTTTTACGACGGCGTATTGGCGCCACCAGAAAATAAATTTATTTTTTTTACTTTTGAGAAAAAATCTCAAAATTTGGAGAAAAATCAAAATTTGGTTTGAGTGAACAAAGGGGAGTTTCATTATTGCCAACAATAATTTGATTATTGACGCATGCTGTTAGCATAAAGGATAGCATTACTTTTTTACATATTATCAATAAAGAAAGGTTTTAATTTTTTGGTCAGCAAATTGCTTTTTCTTTGCACCTAGCATAAAGTTTATGATAAAAAGTCTCTGGGTACTATAAGAAATATGATGGAATTTCCATTGTTTATTCAAATAAAATTTTGGCTTTTTACCCAAATTTTTGGGATTTTTTCTCAAAATTATAAAAATAGATTTATTTTCTAGTGGCGCTAATATACGCCGGCGCCGTCGTATGGTTGTTTTTATATATATTTTTTCAGTTTTGATTGACATTTTTGCATGAATTATGAATGCTGAGAATGAACGTTTAAACAGATTAATTCGTCACTACTTTAACCTGGGATTGCAGCAGAACGAAATACTTTTGTATCTCTTAGCACATGGTCAAGATATTAGCCCAAGGACACTGAAACGGCGTCTCAAGAAGATGGGTCTATATCGTCGAAAGATATATACCCCTATAGCGATAGTTCGCAGTTTTCTGGAAGAGCATTTGCTTGGAAGTGGACAAATGCCTGGGTATAAGTGGATTCACCGAAGATGCATTCAAAATGGAATGACAGTAAAACAGTCATCTATCCGGCAGCTAATGCATATATTGGATCCTGAAGGTATGTTGGTGCGTCGAAGGAAAAGACTAAGACGAAGACAATACTACAACAAAGGCCCCAATTATCTGTGGCATATTGACGGATACGACAAATTAAAGCCATATGGGATATGCATAAGTGGATGCATTGACGGGTTTTCTCGCAAAATACTATGGGTTAGAGCAGCATATACTAACAATAATCCTAGAATTATATGTAGCTATTTTTTGGATACAGTAACTAATGTGAAGGGTTATCCACAAAGTATAAGGACAGATATGGGCACCGAAAATGGACTTGTTAAACATGTGCAGGAATATTTTCATGAAGCAATGCATAATGTTCAAAATGGGAATGTACTGCCACCATTTTTATATGGCACAAGTCAAGCAAATCAGAGAATCGAGGCTTGGTGGGGTTTGCTCAGAAGACAACATGGTCAGTATTGGATGAACTGTTTTCAGCATCTGAAGGATGACGGGATGTTTAATGGCACCTTAATTGATAAGTCACTTCTCCAGTATTGTTTTATGGACCTAATACAGGTATGCAGGTATTATACAGTGAGGTCGCATAGAATAGACGATGACGTCATATATTCAAAACCCGTGACCAAAAATATGCTTTTGTCAAAATGTGCGTATTTAAAAATTATGTTTGACATGTCTTACAGTTTTTTTTAGATGCCCCCGAATGATTTTACAGAATCTGTTCCTTTCTATGTGGTCTTACTCTATGGTTTTATTAACTAGTTGATGTCGCCATGCAAATGACGACCTCCCGCGTATTTCAAGCGGAAATGAGAATGTCAAAAATGTCAAAATTTAGCCACTTTCTTGGCAATATTGTGAAACTAATAGTCGTATCAAAATACATTTTTGTAATTGCAGGCAGAACTAAATGACTTTGTTCAAGAGTGGAACAACCACGTGATCCGCAAAACACGCAACAGCATCTCACCAAGTGGTCGCCCCAATATGATTTATGATTTTCCTGCTTTATATGGTGGTAGCAATTTTCTAAATCCTGTTGAAGACAATTACAACGAAGATTGTGCAAATCAATGCGTAGTTGTGAGCAGATCATGCCGTGATAAAACTGTGTTTGAGCTATGTGATATCATAAGTAGAGAAAAAAATCTTAGTACACCGGATAGTACTTACTTAGCAATAAATAACTATTGTGAACTAAGGACGGAAATCATGAATTTACTGGAATAACTACGTTTACATTCACTAGTTTTAATTAGGTATGAATTAGGAAAAACTGCAGTATATTACTTAAGTGCTTAACTTTTTAATTTTATTCTTAATTATATGTATAACTTGGTCGAATTGGGTTTAATAAATGATTGCTTACTGGTGGTTGTCTTTATTGGAACAAAATAAATCCTCTAAGTAAAACATTAAACATTCCCAGTTTTAGCAAAAATAATGTTGACAAAACTCAACAATAAACATAAAGTTACAAAAAAGCAATCTTGCATTCAGAATATGAATCATTTATAAACTACGCGAACCCAAAAGAATTGCAATTGGCAATTGCGAAATTCAAAGCATTTGTAAATTCCTCATATTTCGTATGTACAACTGGCAATTTAAGCATCAGAGAACATGTATTTGCTTTCGGATAAATACTTGGATCATCGTGCAAAAATTCGAGTTGCGGCTTTGTTCGAAAGCCTAGTGGAGGAATTTGGTCCGCACCTGTTGCAAATACCAAAACATCTGTAACTGATACCTTTCCATGGGAGCAAGTAGCATCTATATCTAGAGAGTTACTAGCTAAAAATGTAAAATAAGTTGTTTAATAACGTGCTAATGTACTAATATAGATGATTTTTTACCTTCACAATCAAGCAGGTAATCCCTAAAATAGGTAATAACTTTGTTTCCGACTTTCCGTGTATTTGAGCCAATGGCGGAATACGATACTTCAAAAATGTTATTCAGATCTTCTGCTGTAATTGCTATTGTGTCATCGCACATATGACTTTTAAACAGATGAGGATATTTTGTCAAATACTCATAAACGTTGCACGTTTTGAGGCCTTCCATGAACTGAAATAAAGCGTCCCTAATTCTTGTGACAGAAAAAAATTTGAGGGTGCCTGAAAAGATAATATTATAAATATGACAGTCTTATATAAATATCAGTTCAGTTACTCACCCTGTAAAATATTTGGCATTTCTTCAATCTTGAAAATAAAATGATATCCCGCAGTCGAAAAGATATTGTTCTCCGTAACTATATTGTGTGAATCGGAAAGACAAACCAATTTTTTAGCCGCATTAGGGTCGATTTCACATCCTCTTCTACATCTTCAAATGTGGGGTTTGTATTGTCATCTCCGATTATTAAACTAAAGAGGAAATCCGAAAAAAAATGTGGGGCAGGCCCTCCGTGTATTAGCGACAAAGCTATGATCCGGCCGGCTTCGAAATAATGCTTGTTTTCCAAAGCAACCGATTTAAGTGATAGGTGTTTTTTGCGGTTGCCGACAAACATTGAACTATCTTTAATGTAAGTTAAAACAAGTCGAAAAAGCTCCCTTGTTGGCCGTCCATCGTCAATTGCCCCTTCCGATAGTCCCTCAATATCACTAAATTTTACGAATATTTTTTTATATGGTGAAAATGTCGGTCGTCTCATGGCCCTCACACAACACGCAAAAATTTCATCTCTGAAGACATTAAATGTACTTGATGTTTCGGGATCAACTGATTTTTGTAGAATTCGTAGAACTTCTTCAAACGTCTGCGGAATATATTGACAATCTGAGAGATCTGGATAGGTAGGGGCATTCTTAATTACCACACAGGTAGAGTTAGTTGGTTGCGAGGTAGTTTGGCCGTTGTCATCACATCCATCTAGGATTGAATTTATAAGAAGTGTGTATTCAGTATTAAGATCAGTAATCTCTGTTGGGCACGTTGGCTCTTTACCTGTGACATCAAACGCATCAAGGTGGAAATCTGTAAAAAAATGAAAAAGGGTTAAAATTAACCACTTATTCGTAAAAATTAATCTAAAATCAGTATGATTTTTCTCAGCACAATTTAAGCGAACGAGCGAACGTCGAGTGAAATTTTAAAACGTAATTTTACAGAGAAGAGAACATAAAGGCGATATATAACTATATGAATATCGTACTGTAATAATAACCCACCATCACTGCGAATGTTCAATTCAAAGTCATCTGCACTCGCATCTGTACAATTTTCTGACGTTACAGTTGAAGTAACGGAATTCCGTGACCGCCTTGAATTCATGTGTGATATCAATTCATGGTTCTGAAACAAAAATTGCATTACGAGGTTGGTACTACATAGCAAAGTTTCAAAAAATTAACTCACATCGTCTAAAGTTACGGTAGAATTAAGATGTTCGGTATTCGGCGTAGTAGCAGGTGAATTTTGTTTCGGTTTCGTCGACAAATAAAGTCGCAATTTTTGCAAAGCTGTCGCCTTCAAAATTGAATCAACAGTTGCGGCGTCGTCAACTGTCTCGTGATGCGAGTTTAAAAGGTCCACATCATAATCATCTATGTTTAAATTTTTACATTTCCCATTCGGGAAAAATAACCCGATGGCCTTTTGGAGGATAAAGGATTTTCCAGCATTGATCGGTACATAGATTTTTCTTATACCACCTCCAAGTGATTCCTTTACTTGTTTGCTTCGTTCTCCGTCCCAACACATAACCCAACCCAATAAAATCTGTCTTTCCAGTCTTTGCTTCTTCGATTTACACGCATTGTTATCTTCTGAACTGAATTTTCTCATTTTTTGTTGTAAATCCCGTATTAGTTTTTCTTTTCTTCGGCTCCCATACTTTAAACTTACATAGTCTCTTACGGCGACTCTGTGAGCATATTTTGGTAAGAATTCCTTCAGATCCTCTTCTTTCATGTCTTTTAGTAGTTTAGGTGTAATCTGTAACAACATAAAAATAGCTTTCCATATTGATTCTTGAATATATTACTCCAATTGGCTTACTAAATACAATATTAATGACGTTACCCCATTAAACCTCATATTTTGTAATTGAGAAGGGTCAACTCCCTGTTTCCGTAAAAATTCAAACATATCTTCTACAACCTCGTCGTCTTCTTTCTCCATCATAACGCGCACTAAAATAATAAATACTCGTCATAAAAAGATTTCTATATTTTTGCAGCTTTGATAAATTAAGTATGGCAATGAATGGATTTTACGCTATTTACGCACTAGTTGCATGATAGACATTGATAAAATATGTCGACTTTTATTATTAAGATTTACAATGCATAAAAGATTTTAAAGATTTTTTTCTCAAATTAACAGGAAATAATAAAATTTCAATTTAAAATATAATTTTTTTTGAATACTATATTTTTATGGTCCGTTATTTAACAATGTCAACCGGGCTCGTTGGCACTCCTGACAGATTAACAGGTAGATACTTAAAAAAAAACGTGTGTGCTTAAGACCACACGATAGAAGTCAAAACTTCAACAAGCCGGGTCATCGTTTATCAGAATTTCGGGGTCCCATTTTCGTCCAGGATCTTCTTTTTACCCCGGCTACATCCCCTGAAAATTTCGGCCCTCTACCTATACGGGAACATGCCAGTAGAAGGAGCGTTACGTTACGTTACATATCCGAGTGTGACGCATGACGTTACGTTACATATCCGAACGTGACGGCTCGATATCATTCAACCCACACAAAAAAAAGTGCTGAGCGCGCCTAACGAAGTTTTCACTTCAAAAATATTCATTGCAGTTATTACAGTAACCGTAATTTACGTTACGTTACGTGGTTTTATATTAAAACTGTAATGTTAAAAAATGTGGAAATATCAATAATTTAAAAAGAGGACAACAGTCACTCCACCTATCAATTTTAGCAGAACTGGGCCGAAACAGTATACTCTATCTATACCGTCTCGACTGCGGATTATGACTCAACAGGTATATTTTTTATCAATAATTTAGTTTTTAGCTTTGAGGTTATAACTTGTATGAGAAGAAAAATGTTGTTTTGTTTTTTTTTTGTATTTGCATAATGCGATATGACAAAAATTGGATTATGCGACTTTCACGGTTTGACGTTTGACTTGACCGCGACCGCGAAATCAGGTGTAGGTCTATAAATCACTAGAAATTGTTTTATTAAGTTACCTACCACAAAATCACTAGATTGTAAAAAAGACACTAGACCTTGTGAAATTTCACTAGATCTGGCAACACTGGTTACCTTGGATCTTAAACGAACGGTTTTCCGCTCTTTCCGGCAAAGATAATTTCCCTAGACATAATAAATAGGTCTAAGCACGTACTACGTCGTACGCAGTAGGACTTATCTGAGGTAGGACATACTCACTCAAAGATAAAAGCTTGGCGTATAAATATTACTATTAACCGAAACTTACCTATCTTATTGCTAAAATATGGGTAATTCCTTTGTCTCGCTGTCAACAAACGCAAGAAAACACTTTTGAAGTTACACACACACTTGATTTAAGTAGATAACTGCAACAGTGGAACTGCAAACATCTAAACATGAGGAAATCAAGTCGCCCGACTGTCAATAGCGACACAACACGACTAAGAGACTTGCGATTGTTAGACGTGTTGTAACACGACTAAGACACGCGCGACTGTTAATCGTGTTGTAACACGACTAAAAGACGCGCGACTGTTAATCGTGTTGTATTGCGACTACAAGTCGTCTTAACAACTTCACGCGACGGTGACCCTTCAGAGCTTCCGTACTTTTAGACTATTGTACTGCCCTCTGGTTAGATCCATCCTGGAGAATAGTCCTTTTGTGTGGTCTCTTTCTTATCGCACACATATTGATATGTTAGAGCGAGTGCAAAATAAATTCTTACGAATTGTTGGGTATATAATGGGGCTTCAGAGAGAGGAGTACTCACATGAGTTTTTGAGATCTCAACTGGGGTTGCTTTCTCTGGAAGACAGGAGGACTTGTGCAGATTTGTGTTTCTGGCACAAGATTGTTAACTCTGTAATTGATTGTCCTGATCTGTTGAGGTTGATCAATTTAAATGTACCGCCTAGGCGTAGCAGGCATACTGAAACTTTTAAGGTGCCATTTCACATGACCAACTATGGTCAGAGTGGTTCCCTGGCTCGAATTGTTAGAAAATTCAATTTTTTCCAGAACCGTCTTGGTATTTTTCGTAAACCAATTGAAAATTTTAAATGTGATGTTAGAAGGCTGTTTTAAATAAGTTGATTTTATATACGTGTTTTAACTAATTTTGCATTGTCTATTATTATTTAATTGTATAGTGAAATATGTAAAGTGGTTTTTCCGTGGATAAATAAATAAATAAATAAATAATATCTATTTCATTTGTATTTTTTCAAACTGGCCTCCATTTATCATATAAATATTTAATTTGCCTCTCCCGTGGATTTTTTTGCGCATCTGCAACTAAAATCGGTAGTTGCTTGGTATCTTCTATGGATTCTATAAGGCTAATTTCATGAAATATTCTGGCTGCACTAGCGTCCATACCATCTTCAAAATGTTTTTAAAATATTTCTTCCGTACTTTTATCCATCCTTAAGTAGCTTCAGCTACTTGAACATTATGTGTGTGCACAAAATTAATCTGCAATAATATAATAAGATTATTTTAGCTTTTGATGTTAAAAAAAAATGCTGAAAATTGAATCAATAGTCACTGTTAGTGTTAAACTTTTTTAAAAGGTCCAGGTTACTTAGTTAAATGGTGTTACATCAAAAAACTAGTGTTAAAATTGGGTTCTTTGACCCCAACCCCTCCCCTCTCCTACCCATTCCCTTTCATCTAGCGGATGGGGGAAAAATTTTTAAATATTTATTTTGAAATAAAGGATCTACAGTTAAAAAGGCGTATTTAGCCGATTTACTTTACCCCACCCTCTCTAATTTTCATAAAAAAATTAAATAAAGCATAAAATTAGAACCTGCATACACAAAAACCGTTAAAACGACATAATTTTCGATTTTTTATAATCGCATTTACGATCCCTCAATTTCAAGTAAAACCTATATATTTCTGGCGGGTTCATCTTTTCTTTTCTTCTTTTCAATAGCTGAGATAGTTCTAAATTTGTTTTTTAAATATAAGAAAAATACGTGGCGAAATGCCCGATTAAATACTTGCAAACTCTCAATTAACCCTTTTTCCTTAAAAAGGGAACTAATAATTAAAAAGTAACAAAACCAACTTAACTTAATTAAGCGTTTTTTTCTTAATAAAAAAAGCATCGTAATAACAATATTAACTCTTTATGGTGTTCCGATTAATTTTCTTTACAACAACTTTTACTGTAGCACCACATGATTTATCACGGTCACGTTCACTTCATTTTTTATTTTATTAAAAGCGCTATGTTGACAATCATATTATGGTATGCGATAGTCATGCTTCTGTGGGTTAGGGCATGTACGACGAATAATCCAATTTGTGTGCGTTGCTTCACCATGCTGACATGCCAGTTGTGATGTTCCTCTTTCAATAATGCTAGATTGTAGCGTAGCATGAAGAAAATCCTTATTATTAGGATCTTGCCTTAACTCTACACGTTTAATGACATTATAACACTTTAAAGAGTTGCACGTAATAGCTTCCTATAATCCATTGGCATTTTTTGTGTCAAATCGTACACTATTCTACAAACACCAAACACCTATTTTTATAAATTCATAATATGAAAACGAACTACCTTCTATCACTACACGACAGCTTCTTTAGAATGATGATCAAATGGTGCAAAACAAATATCTGATGAGAGTAATAGGCACGTGATATCGCCAGAGCGATTCTTATTGGTTAATTCGGCTTCAGCAACCACAGTGACTTTTCGGCCACTACATCACGGTAGGGTTTGTCTTTTACTTTAGCGCTATTTTCTCGACCAATGTATACCACGATACAGCGTAGAGTGTTGCATCGTGGTAGGATTTGTCCTTCGTTTACGCACGATTCTCTTGGCCAATGTATACCACGATACAGCGCGACTTTTGGAATTAGTGCGTTCTACAATGGTAGGAACTGGCTATACGCTACCGGGAATGTTCTCGGTAATATAACCGTAATATGTTACCCAAAAACGAATATTCCTTTGAGGGTGAGCGAATATTACCGTAAATTACAGAATTTATGAGAATATTCGGTTGGTAATATTGGATTGTCGCATCACTAGCAGGCCTACTAAACTTGTAGACGAACTAACTCGGATTCCAGAGAGGGCTGAATTTGCCGCCCTCCTGGATCTTTATCTAGTCAGTACACAATTACAGTTAGTCCGCCATTAGGTGCTTCCGACCACAAACATATTATAACGGTTTGTGACCTGCCACTACTACAGTAGGATCCACCTGGAAACTGGAAGGATCTAAGAGAGTTTTCCCAGATTTTCCTTGGCTCGACGTCTGCTTTTGCACTGACGACCCGTCGGTCGGTCTGTTAGGAAGAGATCACGCAATTAATAACCTCAGGATTGGGAGCATACATCTCAAATTCCATCAATTTACCGTCAAAAGAAACGTCCTGGTTCGACAGAAGGGAAAAAGTCGTGGGTAGGAAACAGCAAGCTTACAAGTACTGGCAGCAAAATCAGACCGCTGAAAGTCGCAATTATTTTACCGAAGCGAGAAGCGAATGCAAACGTGTTATTGATCAAACTAAGAACAAACACAATCAAAAGACTAGGAATAAACTTTTGCAATGCATATGACTCCAGGAATTTCTGGTCGGTAGCAACGGCAGTAAGTAAAAACGACTCTCTCACCTATGACGGACGAAAGCGGCGTCACGCAGACTTCAGCTAAGGAAAAAGCAAACATGCTATTAATTGTACTCTATGTTGGGGTTTGGAACCTTCGGCAACATGCACTAAAACTGAGCTTTATCCACAATACCGGTATTGTGAATAAAGCTCAGTTTTAATTGCACTCTGCCTTAAACGTCCCTCAAGGCAAGGATCTCCCCACGATATCCGACATCATTACTACCATGGCAGAAGTTAAATTTCACCACCGTGGCATCAGAACCAGATGAACAACCATATTTCTAGACTTTTTCTCTGTCTTACCGAAGGGGGGTTTACTCATCTTCTTGGAAAGTCGCTCGAGTGCAACCTATACCAAAAAAAGGCAAGGAAGCCACGCCATCAAACAATCGTTCGGTTGCCTTGCTTTCAATAATCTCTAAACTCTTGGAACGTGTAAACAATCATCATCTACTCAAATACCTCGAGGCGAACAGGATAATTAGCGATAACCAATACGGCTTCCGCAAACAGAATCGACAGGCCTATGTCACTCATATATGGAGTGGGGCAATTCAGAATACGGAGAATCTCGAGAGATTTCGTTACATATTCTGTAGTCATTCGACAGAGTTTGGCATGACGGATTGCTCAACAAACGACCGTTCTTTGGACTACCAGCGTCTCTCTGCAGCTGACTTGCCAGTTTCCTTAAAACCAGATCTCTGCACTTTGCAATTGATGGACACACCTCAGACACATTGACCATAAATGCTGGAATGCCTCAGGGCGCAATACTTTCACTAACTCTGTTTCCACATCTGTATTATTGACCTGCTAACCGAAACCAATAATCCTGTTTGCAGTTTTGCAGATGACAGTACCATTGCCTCCCAATTTGGATCAAGATCTGGTAAACCTTTACTATCGACTGAGAATTATCATCGCAGACAAGAGCAGATTACAACAATTAATCAAAATCTGGAGAAAGTTCAAACGTGAATCCATAGGAATTTGGTTCAACCTATTGCTGCAAAAACCCCAAGCAGCCACGTATATCAAGAAAGCCAATACAGCGTGCCCTGATATCATTATGGCAGGATCGACAATTACCTCATCCTTGTCAATTGGACTGAACAAGCAATATGTTCCTACATGACCACAACATAGCAAAATGGGCCTCGCAGAGGCTCGGTGCGCTATTTCACAACGAAAAACTATATAGACACACTGCAGCAGCTATTCTTGCTCTACAAACCGCAAATAAGATCGTGCTTAGAGTATTGCTCACACATCTGGGGTGCCGCACCTAAGAACACACTAAAGCTGCTGGACTTTATTCAGAAGCGAGCTGTGCGTCTCATCGGTGATCCGGAGTTGACCCGAAATCTGTATAGTCTGAAACAACGGAGATAGGTCACTAAGATTTCCCTGTTTTATAGATAATTTTACGGCAGATGATTCCAGGATTTGGCCCGCATCACTCCACCCCCAGCAGCGACTGTCAGACAGTCACGACAAACGGCTAGAGCTCACTCGTTCGTCGTACATTTGGAAACACCTAGAACGTCGCATTACAAGGACTCCTTTTTCTGGCACACTGCATCATTGTGGAACTCACTCCCAGGACATCTGTTTTCGTCTAAGTACAACCTAGTGTGTGTGTCACTGCGATAAAAAAAAAAACATTGCAGTTGCGATACCAGAAGAATATGAACATGAGTATGATGATCAAATTTGTCTTCCTCTTCGTCATCAAGGACAAGAAATCAGAAGAAACTTGAGTATCGTGATTGACAATTTTAAAAATTAACTTTATAACTGACGCTGTAATAAAAGCTGATATTTTATTTTGATTTGAAACATATATCCATCACTATCTTTATTTAGTTCTAAAATAATATCAAATAAACTTGAGATTTGACATTCTGTATCCTATCAAAAAATTCTTTATTTGTCGTTTAATTCTTTTTGTAGTTAGTAAACTTCATAAACGTAAAAATACATCTCAAATTTAATATGTTAGTTATTTTTTCGTAACTCGCAAAATAATTGCATATTTTTTAAAATTATTGGCTCAACTTCGTCAGACAAATTGTTGCCTAATTCTCCACCTCAGCTGTAGACTTTTTGAAGAAGGCCGGTTCTGTTCTGGCCTCATTGCATAAATTGCACAAGTGCTAATTTAGTAACCTGACTAAGCTGAACAACCTGAATGAACTGGAAAAGGTTCTTCGAGGAACAAATCTACCACGGTTTTCAAGAACGAGAAATCTAAAAATGAAAATGTTTAGAGAAAGCAATTAAAACAGTAAAAACCCCGTGCACTTTGTCATGTTTAGAATTGACTTTGGCAAGGTGAAAAAAATATATATATAATAAAATTATAACAATATTCTCGCCATCTTGTCAAAGTAATTTCAAAACTTGACAAAGTGCACGAGCGTTTTACTGTTTTAATTGCATTTACTAACCATTTTCATTTTTAGATATCTCCTTTTTAAATTTGTTCCCCGAAACTTCTAGCATATTCCGGTTCACTTAGATTTTTAGCTTTATCTGGGTCATTAAATTAGCACTTCTGCAATTTATATCCAAGAGCCATAACCGAACCGGCCCTTATTCAAAGAGTCTACAACCAAGGTGGAGAAATAGGCATGACAAGCATATAACATAATATGGAACCGCTTGGCCAATGAATTTTCACTCCCAAAGACATATAAAAAAAGAGTAGACGGAGTAGGTCATTCATAAATTACCAAATGTTTGCATGCCAACATTAGAAATATTACCGTGAAGAGAGGATAAAATAAAGAATAAAAAGCAATGAAGATGGCGGCCGAAGCGCGCCAAAGATCTCATTTATGTTTCATTTATATACATACGCCCACAATGACGAGCCTGCGCCATGTTTCTCCCGGCGCGTGGCGGCCATAGGCGTAACATTTTAGGAGACACCTATTTAAAGTCAAGGTAACATTGAAATAAGCCTGCTGTCAAGCAGAAAATAATAAGCCATCACAAAAATGAAAATGACTAGACACAAAAGAATAATTTATTAATATTGAAATATGAACATAACTAAGAATAAAAATAAATTTTAAGTAACAGGTCGGGAAAAACCAATTTTCGTTTAATTGATAATTGATTAGAGTATTAATAAAATAGAATAGAATGGAATATTTATTAACGGTTTTAGCATATACAAAAAAGAGCCACAAAATACTTGAATTCATTATTTGTCAAAATGAGAGACCTTTAGAAGTCGCTGGTGCCATAGCTTTAATTAAAGACATTTAACCTGAAGAGACGGGACAAATGGTTCTTTGTTTTCCCCCAACATTGAGGCACATTCTATGGTCGACAGATGTAGCGTTGCCAAATTTTAAGTTTACGAGTTACTGTACATACTTTTTTCATATTAAATTATAACACTAAATACTTATTTTCCCCATTTTTGATTCATCAAAAACCGGTTCTGAAGTTCTTACATGTCAATCTGGCAATGCCGCTTCCCTTGGCTCCGCCTTGTTTTACCCCCAAAATATTTATAGTATGCACGTAGTAAAGTAACTGCACCAATAGATTGAGAGCATTGGAGGTCGACGACCGACGGCTCTTCCCCATTCGAAGTATAGTAACTAACGTTTCAAAACCAGTGAAGGCACTGCTGTAAATATGTTTTTGTCATACGCTCCCAAAAATAGCTATTTTACGGACTCATTTGAGTCCGTAAAATGCTTCTTTTTCGGCCTAGTCCCTAAAAGTCGTCATGGCAACTTTTACGGACTATTCCAAAATTCCTGAATATGTCTAAATGTCAAATTTCGAATGACATGACAAAATTGTCAAATAGTTGCTACGATATCAAATTCTAAGCTAACTTGTCGTACATTATGATTTCAAAAATTACGGTAAATTTGCAAATTTAGGCGTTCTGAAGAATTGCAAAAAGCTTATAAATAAAAATTAAATTTTGGGAGCGTATGACAAAAAATAGTGTTTGTCACACGTACCTAAATGAAGTTTTTCAGGACTCATCTGCTATTCCGGACTCGGCTAACGCCTCGTCCGGAAACAGCAATGATTCGTCCTGAAAAACTCCATTTTAGGTACTTGTAACAAAAATAACTATTATCTACTTTAATTATATTATATACCTACCTAATACGGGTACTTATTAATACAATAGCTTTATAGAAATACCCTAACAATTTACTGGTTTGGCAAATCTAAATAAACCAATTGCAATTGCCAATACTCTAGATTTAATCTTTTTTTCTAGATATACCAGTTTATTTAGGAGATTCAGCATTTATAATGAAATGAAAATATATTTTTAATAGGTATTTAATAGAAGAAAATGTTATTAAGCTACTTTTTAAATATGTCATTAACCAGATATTTGTCATATTTATATGTTTTTAAATAAAATTTGTATGCTTCAGATCCTTTTTATTTGTCTCAAAAATAATGATAAGCAATTTATTTTTAGGCTAGCAGTGGTATGATTAAATTTTTCGTTTAACCATTGAGAGCAGAAAAACCCTATGTGTCACAAAAACGTTTAAATCGGGATAAAATTGCGTATTTTTGGTATCTCATAAATTTCGTGTTCAAATTTGATATTATTCAGGAAATAAGTTTTCGGAAATTTTATTTCCTTATTAGCTGCTGAATAGTATATTATGCAATGACCATTCATTGCAAATGTAAGTTGAATATACTTTTTTCTACGACTACCCTGAAAATAGACAAAAACGCACTAACAACTGCTCTGGAAAACTGGACATTTCAAACATCGTGTGAAAAGTATACTTTCCACACGGCGTGTGCAAAGTATACTTTTCACACGCTTATTCGGGTATTTAGATTAAACGGATTCGTCTCCGTTTTAGAGCTTCGCCCTCAAAGGTCCCATTACCAGATCTCTAAAAAAGGGAACCCAATTATAGGGCTTCACCCCCCGGGAGCCCCTTTTTGCAAAACTGTAGAAAATGGAACTCTTATACCAGGGGCCCCCTTTTAAGACTCGGGCCCCATTTTAGGGCTTCGCCCCCGGGGGCTCCATTGCTAAATCTGTAAAAAATGAGACTCCCGTACTATAGGCCTCATTCTAGGGTTTCGCCCCCCTGGGGCCCGATTTTAGGGCTTCGCCGTCGGAGCCTCTTTTTCAAAATATTTGGAAAATAGGCACCCCACTCCGGTGGCCCCATTTTAGGACTGTGCCCCTAGTTATAGTTATGCGAGAATCTCTTACTCACGTAGCTTCTTTCATTAGGAATAAAATTTTCTGATAAATCAATAATAAAAATGTTTCCCATATAACATGTAAATTTCTACCACACTCCCAGTGGGGCACCCTCCCTGTATGTAGCAGTCGTAGAAAAAGTATAGTGTGCTACACGTGCTGAAAAGACTTTTTACACTCATGAGACTTTATGGCACTCGCTTACGGCTCGTGTCACCAAACTGTCTCATTCGTGTGAAAAGTCTTATTTTCAGCACTTGTTGTACAATATACTAATTTCTATTTTGGTATCATAATAGTATATTTTATCCGATCGGACGAAAAACGACACCTTTCCGATGTGTTTTCTCACCGAAAAAGTCATGATTCCAGTATATTGTATTCGTTGCTTGGCAACATGCAATAACTGTACAAGAATAGAAAATAACTGTCCGGGAATATAACATTTCCGTCCTAGGCCGGGAATGTAACATTTCTGTTCTATTCAAATGCCTTGTTTGTCAGATCTGACGTCTATCAAAAGCAACATTTAGATGCTATTTCCGTAGTTACGTAATAAACTTCAAGCTCGCTCGATTCAAAACTTGATATTATGTTGAGTTTAAATTTAAAACACCGTTTTCATTTAAAGTAAGATTTGGCTCTATTTTTATAAGTACGTATTCTAATTAATTTCGATCGGATAAAAAATAGTATGTGCAACTCGTAGGAAAAGCACATTCCTGGACTCCTGTGTTGCTGGCCTCGGCTGCGCCTACCACAGTCGTCCAGGAATGTGCTTTTCCTACGAGTTGCACATACTATTTTTTATCCGATTGAAATTAATTAGAATACGTACTTATATAAATAGAGCCAAATATTACTGTAAATAAAAACATGTTTTAAATTTAAACTCAACATAATAACAAGTTTTGAATCAAGCGAACTTGAAGTTTATTACGTAGCTACGGAAACTACAGCTAAATGTTACTTTTGATAGACGTCAGATCTGACAAACAAGGCGTTTGAATATGACAGAAATGTTACATTTCCGGCCTAGGACGGGAATGTTATATTCCCGGACTGTTATTTTCTATTCTTGTACAGTTATTGCATGTTGCCAAGCAACGAATACAATATACTGAAATCATGACTTTCGCGGTGAGAAAACACATCGGAAAGATGTCGTTTTTCGTCCGATCGGATAAAAAGAAGTCTTTTCGATGACTGGTTGCTATGATATTAACAAAATTGTGCAATGTCAAAGCTCACTAGAAAAAATTTCGACACCGTTTTGAATGGGATTCCTAATAATACAGACGTCAAAAGTGACAAGATGGCCGTCCAACTTTTGATCGCGACTTGAATAAATTAATCTTTTCATTAAAAAATGTGCAAAATAGCACTCTTCGCCCAGTTTTGTTTGGTTTCAAATGGACGTTTTAAGCCTGAATTTGTGCGACGCGACGCGACGTGTGGCCTTTTTGTATTTCGTGAGTGATTTCCTATAAATATTTTTTATAAACTTGATATCAAAGTAACGATGGTCTTGCGGCGTGAGGTATGCAAAATCTCCAGCTATTATCATCCGAACCTGAGTTTCCACAAGTAAGTAAAAGTAAATGAAACATAGTAGTACAGTGGGCACCATTTTGTGATGTGATTATTAATTAATATTTTATAATACTTACCTATGTATGTGATATTAATGGATAATCTGATATGTTTGCAGTCATTTACCAACCTCTATTAAATCATTTTTGAAGTGAATACTTCTTTGGTTTCATCGCAGTGGTTTTGCAAGGACACGGAAAAATTTCGTGACACAGCAAAATAACTATTTAGTGTTAACTAACCTTCAGAACCCATATCTAACTCAATCTAGCCCACACACTATAAATAAAACATAAATATATTTTAAATAATGCACCCGAATAAATACCATCATTTCAAATTAAACGTATTTACTTTATTGAAATTATTATTATGATGGACTAACATTTTCAAAGTCTACGTCTATGAACAGTCCTTGCTTTCGTTCAGGCGGGGGCGGGCAATACTACATTTAGTAGTGGGGACGAAGTTTGACAAAAGTTTGTACACGATTCTTAAAAATATAAGGAGGCGGGACAATCGTTTTGTTGATATTTTTGCAAGATTTGGGATTTTTATGAATGAGTTGTCGGGTCTCTTTAGGTTAAATGTTTTTGGCTTTAATTGACATTGGTGTTAAAATTCGTCAAGTTGCAAGAAATTTAAATCGCAGCCCGTCGGTCATCTAGCGTGTGTATGATCACTATAGGGAGACTGGGCGATATAAAAGAAGAGGCGGACAAGGTCGAAAACGAAAAACCACACGCATCCAGGACTGATATTTAGCACTATCTTCGTTGCGTAGACGAACCTCCACAGCAAAAGACCTCCAAAACGAACTTAGGACGACTCATCAGGTAACCATTTCAGACCAGACAGTTAGAACCAGGTTACGAGAAGCCGATTTAAAGCCAAGAAGACCGGTACGAAAACCTGTTTTAACGCGACGCGACGTCATAAAACTATGCGATTAAACTTTGCCCGTGATCATTTGGGATGGCAACTTCGACACTGGAGACCTGCACTGTTCACAGACGAATCAAGATGTCGGCTAACCCATTATGATGACCGGGTACGTGTGTATAAACGTCCCAGTGAAAGCTACTCCACTGCTACTATAGTTCGGTAATGGTCTGGGGGGAATACGTTTGGAAGAAAAAAAAACTTATGTGATATATTGGACAGACGTATTCGACGCCGCCCAAATCTACCTCAGACACTTTAACAACTAACAGAAGCTATGATCGAAGAGTGGGACTGTATAGAACAGAAAGAGATCCGAAGGCTCGTGCAAAGTGTGCCACGGAGGTGTCAGGAAATAATTCGTGCTGCTGGACGACTCACACTAATCCAAATAGCGGAACGCTATCCATAGAAAATTCCTACATCTTCACTTTGTTTTTCGCAGTTTCCTTAAATTGTTAATCTTACCCTAGGTATTCCTAGGGTAAGATTCCTATTAATGATTAGTTGAATGTTACATTATTCGATTTATTATGAAAAAATGTGTGTCTTTTAGAATATCTTTTTAAATTATTACTACTTTAAAAGTTACAGGGGTACAAAGAAGTGTTCCCCTAATATTTTTGAGCAGTGTATTTAACAAGTAGTAAATAAATTATTAACAATTATTACCTAGATGGTAAACAACAAAAGAAAATATTTAGTCACCCAGATTAAAACTCACAATCAGTTAGGTCTTGTAAGATTCCATAACATTTTCTTTTTAATTTGATATATTTGATATTAAAGAAATCCTTTTTTTTATTTGTATTTTCATTTGCCAATTTTGATATTTGACATAATGGAGTGAACTCCGTAGTTAGTCCTATGATATGTGACAAATAATGTGTGTGAATTTCTAAGAGTTCCTCGTGGAAGATGGAGTCAGTAACACCAACTGCAGTAATTCCAGAGAATTGATTATATTATTAACAATTTTAAATAGAGTATACATAAGTCAAAATATTGACGTCTAGAATTCAAAGTGCGAAGATTAAAACGTTGCATAATATCATCATATTTATATGCAATAAATCTCAGATATTTTTTGCACTATTTCAACTTCATTTTTACTGGTAGAACAGTATGGACACCATACTGGAACTGCATAGTCCACTAAAGATCCAACAATAGCACAAAGTAAATCTTGAAACATATATTATTGAGATCTCTCAAAGTACAAATCATAAAACCTAACATTTTTAATGCACTGTTTACAGCCATCTGTATACGATCTAGAAAGTTTAATTTAGAATCAAACCAAATGCCTAAGTCCTTAACCAAGAAGGTTCTTTCTAAATTAGCAGAATTAACATTATAAGTGCAATGGATACTATTATTTTTCCTAGTAAAAAAAATTAACTACTTTTTTCAACGTTTAAGTACAAATAATTTTCATTGCACCATTCAAAAAGTCGATCGATGTCATGCTGCAAATATTCTGTATCTTTTAAACAATTTATAATTTTATAGAATTTAAATTCGGCCGGTTTAAGATAGAGAAATTCGATTTGTATTTTTTAAGGCTATCTGCAACATTTCATTGATGACAAAAAATGTGAAAATATGTAAAAGAAATGACAGCTAACGGTACTGAAAATTTATATGGCAGAATAGCACTTAAAAATTTAAGAGGGAAAGTGCAAACTGTTTCTGTAACCATTTGGGCTTTATAGCATGTCAAAGATGAAAAATTGTCAGTTTTGAAAACGCCTCCATGTTATCTTCAATGATAATAGAACTATCTAAAATTATGAAATCGTAAAGTACTCAATGATACGTTTGAAGACAAAACACACCTTTCTATTTAAAAGTTCCAACATGACGCTCGTCCGCCATTTCTACCATTGCGCGCACTGTTTTCTCATATACATGCTTTTAATATGACGACCATCATCTATTTTTTATCCAGGAATGTGTAAAAGTGGATTAGATCTTTATTTGCATAAGGAAATACCAAAATAAATATATTTTCCGTTCGCCTTCTTTAGACTTCTGCAAAATTTAAAATAATATCAACAAACGAGTTTTCTTTTAGTTTTTACAACCGCAGTTTATACCTATTCTTTATATTTATTAGTTTGCATTAAAACTAAAACAATATTATAGATTTTACACTCATAAAGTTTAAAAGTTTGATGATATCTAGCTCGAAAACATGAGTGGTAATCTGGTATCAACGTTCCAAAATATAGCTAACTACCTAAAAATTGTTAAAAACGGTGAGCGTAAGTACAAATGCACTTTTAAAATATTTTTTCCAATACTAGCTTTGCATGCCTATGCTCCATAACCCGAGTTCCAGTTTTTCTGCTATTCGGATTGTCTTCGTATATACTATATGATTATGAGTTTGTTTCAAAGACATATAAAAAACAACAAACCAATATGGAAAAAACGCAATGAACAAGGCGGTCAGTTTCTTCTAGATGATGGCGGCTACGCGACGTTGTCGGCTTGTGCAGCAAGAAGGAATATCACTGATTTTGTGAACAATGCGAAAAGGTGAAGTAGTGACCTAGGGCCCAGTTTACATGACGTTTTTAGCGGAAAATAGGATAATTTTTCAGTTTAATAACAATTGGAACTTTCTAAAAATATTTTTCTTTTTTTTATTTAGACACTTTGAAAAGACATTTTTGACCATTAGAATGTGGCGCAATTGTTTGGTTATCCCACAAAAATGCCTCAATGTTCGACTATTGAGGAGCTGAAATGTAAAAATTGGGAAATTTACAGTTTCACCTTTTCTTACAAGGTAACCCCCGAGGCGTAACCAACAAATACTAACCCGAGTTAACCCAAATTAATGTAAAAAATAAATGTTTCACTTCGCGTATAGCCCTCCGCTGGCTTCGCTGGCTCCGGCACCAAACAAAACCAACTGAAGGCATGTCCAATATCAAAAAATAATTGTCAGTCAAAAATGCAAATACAAGTTTTTTTTTCTTGATCTTGGGCATGCGTTGGGTTACTTTGGGTAAATTTTGAGTGGTTGCGCCCCCGGAGCGAACGAAAAACCATGCGTATAACCATTTTTACCATTCCAGCTTCGCAAAAGTCGAACTTTGTGGCTTTCTTGTGCGACAATCATAAAACGTCTTAATGGTGAAAAACGCTTTTTTAAAGTTTCCAAATAAAGAAGAAAAAACGTTTTTACAAAATTCCAATTGCTACGATGAAAAATTACCAAAATAGTATATTGTGCAACGAGTGTGAAAAATGATTTTCACAAGCGTTGCATACTATACTTTTTCTTCAAGCGTGTGAAAAGTGAAATTTTTCACACCTATTTCGGTGTGAAAAATGTCACTTTAACGCACTAGTGTGAAAAGTGATTTTTGAGTAATTAATAAATGACAAAAACTGAATATAAATAATTTTAGTAGAGCTATACAAACACAATAATATAACATATTATGATATATTGGCTTAAAAAAGTTTACCACGCAATTTATACAGTTAGTTAAATTAAGCTTCGACGGAAATTGTTGGTAGGTCACTGAACTTCCGATCGAAGTCGAAACATCTTCATTAGGCTGTGTACAGGTAACCTATTTTTCTCCTAATATCTTGAAGGCTGTTTTTCGTTTATTCTCCACGGAGTTTTCCACATATCCCTCGGCCACAGTGGCCGACTTCCAACCCTCATGACGTTTGAGAGTCAAAATATCTGCTCCTGAGTCTGCTTAGAGCAAAGCAGATGATCGCCGAAAGCGATGTCCTGTATAGCTAGACGGGTCAGGCAATCCAAGGAACGTAGCTATGTCTTGCGGCATAGCTCCAAAAGTATTTATGCCTATGGGCAATTTTATGGGCACGCCTTTTCTATATTGGAAAAAGAATCGATTTTTGGTAATGCCTACGGGACACAGACGCTCATACTTTCGAACAATCTCCACTATAGATATTTTTTAACAAGTGCGCAAAGTGATACTTTCCCGCAAGCTATAGCAGTTAGACGAACGACGCGACGCGAAGCGGAGTTCGGATATGCTGTAAGTGCCGGAAAGACACTTTGCGCAAGTGTTAGGAACAATGCTTTTTCTACGAGTACCCTAGAAAAGTAGAAATCTTATTATTATTGTATGCAGAAAGCATTAAAATATTGAAAAATCCAGTATAAACACGGCAATTATGCGAAACAAAAGAGTGCGCAAAGAGTTTTCGTGCGCAAAGTTGAACTTTGCGCACGCGAGTGAATCACACAATTGAGCCACCACTAATAACAAATTCTCGACAGGTTTTCGTTTTAGTATCAGGAATTTTAATTAAGTAAATGTCGCCTTTGTCCGTGACATCTTCAATAGTCATCCGACACAGCTCGTCTCTCCTGCACCCTCCTGCTATTCCATCGTTGGCCCTTGTTAAAAAAAAATTTGACATTTTCTTTGGAAAAAACTTTAGATTTCTTCGCCTTATAACCTCCCTATTTTCTTTTCAAAAAAGTTATTAAATTATTGTACCTGCTTATATCAATGTTTTTCTCTTTCGTTAGCATTGTCCTTAACATGGAATAATGACTCCAAAGGGATGAAGACTTTTGTTGTGTGGACTGCTGCTGGAAATACGCTAGTAGGACAGTCTCGGTGAAATTCTTTATTTTATTTCCACTACACCACTTTTCAAAACGTTTATATGCATTTTTATATTGTATCCTTGACCAGGCCGGTAGAAGCGAATTCATGGCTATTCTAGCAGATTCTTCTACGTCTGATGAAGCTAAATCACTATTTTCTATGTCTGACGAGTCCATTCTCTCCATTAGGTTCTTGAAAATAACTTTTTGAGGCAGAATTTTTCGAATTACATACGGTTTGTCAACTTTACTGACATAAAAAAAACAATTTGAAATAAATAACATAGGATCGCCATGATGATCTAATTGTTATGATAATCAGAAAGACAAATTCAGGTCAATATACAGAAGTAATTTTAAGAAAACCAATATGCATTATGTTTGTAGAAAAAATCTTGTAAGGCATACGTGTGAAAAGTACGTTTAAGGCACTCGTATGAATTGCGAAACTCGCTTCGCTGTTTCCGCAAATTTTCATACTCATGCCTTAAACGAGTACTTTTGACACTTATATCATAAATAGCTGTTTTCTACGACTGCAAATAATATTGATATTATATAATATTTATTATAATATAAAATATATGAAATTTATAGTTTACAAAGACCACACAAACACGTCTACAACAATTTGTGTAACTATTTAATCGAATTAGCCTTTACTTGATGGAGATCCATAACTAAGAACCACTTAAATAAGTAAACCACTTAAAGATTTCCACTAACTTTATTTAAACATGACACGTGTTTCGACGGTAACGTCTTTTTCAAATGTGAATAGTTACACTAAAATATGCTAAAATTATATAGTTCCGCTGTTGCAGGTAAATTACAAAAAAAAATCTTGACCCGGGCGCCTTATGAATAGCAAGTAGTAGGGGTGGGGGGGGGGGGGGGGTGGGGCGAAGCCCGGTATGTAGGCCTATAAGTCCCTTTTCACCATCCCCGATCCGCCCTCCCCTACCTGGCTACTTCGAACACCCGGCCCGCACTGAAACGGCCCGTCACCTTGATAAAGGTGAGGACGTCCTCCCAGTCCAGATCCTATAGATCTTCCCGAGCAAGTGTTGGTGCTCCCAGCATCTTCCTCCTTAGGCGACCTATCACAAATTCCTATATAGTGGTATGAGGACTCCTCCCCTATCCTGCAGTTCGGGCAGAGTGGGCTGTCCCTCACGCCGATAAGGTACAGATGTCTGTTTAGGCATCCATGCCCAGTCAGAGTACCTACCAAGTTCCTGATGTCCTCTCGGCTCTTTTTTAGCAGTCGTCTTGCTCTGGATCCGTTAGGATTTAGAATCATTTCCATGGCTTGTCTGCATCCTTCTTTTCCTCTCCAATTGTGCTTTGTCCAGGCCCCGTTATTTAGTTCTTGAGAGTTTTGCCTTTTACTTAAGCCCAGACGAGGTTCTGGACCGACGAGGTGGCTCATTGAGCCTTGTCTTGCCAATTCATCGGCCCGTTCGTTGCCCTCGATGCCACTGTGCCCTGGAACCCATCTGAGTCTTACTTCCTTGCGCACAGCCAATCTGTCTAGGGCGTCTCTACATTCCTGAACTAACTTACAGCTTGCCCTGGGTCTTTGGATCGCCCTGAGGAAGGCTTGACTGTCCGAGTAAATATATATACTCTCTACACCTTCTGTTACCTCCGCCTTGGTTGCTACCTCCAAAATAGCAAACACCTCCGGCTGGAAAACAGTGGCATATCTCCCAGCGAAGTGCTTTCTCCTGACTTAGTGTTGTCTAGGTATACACCGGCTCCGGATGACTGTGTATAAGCCATCCATGAGCCGTCAGTGTACCATGCGCCGCTCGGCGTACGTATCTGGCCTGACAGCCACTCTTCCCTTGATGGAAATTCCTTCTCAGTCTTAATCTGCCATCTGGAATATTGTCTTTGGTCGCAATGATGGGTAGATCCCTACTCATTCTGGCGGCAATAGTCGTATGGCCTTTCCCTCTGTAGTCCGTTCGCCATAGGCCACTGTCGATCATCCTTTTGTGAGCCGCCATTGCCTCTCTCTCAATCCAGATCGGGAGGTCAGGCAGCCCCAGGATGATGTTCAGTGCTGCTCCGGGAGTTGTTCTCAATGCTCCGGTGATACCCAAACAAGCCAGCCTTTGCAGTCTGGCCAGTTTCTGGGCATTAGTGGCTCTGGCCACTGCTGGCCACCAGACCATGGATCCGTAGGAAATCCTCGGTCTTATCACAGCAGTGTGCAGCCACTGGAGTATGCAAGGTTTTAAACCCCACTTCCTACCTACCGTTCTCCTTAGTTGCCACATAATCGCGGTTGGCTTATTCACCACCAGTTCAACGTGTGCCCTCCACGTCAATTTACTGTCTAAAATAACTCCCAAATATTTGACTTGTTGACTCAGGCTCAGTCGCGTCTGGTAGAGTATGGGATGTATAAAACCTGTTAGATTTCGTTTCCTTGTGAAGAGAAAGAGTTCGGTCTTCCCTGGTTTTACTGAGAGACCATTCTCTTCACACCAACCTTGAACTATCCGACACGCCACCTGCATACGCTCGCAGACCGTTCTCACGAACTTGCCCGTGATCATTACTAGCCCGTCATCAGCATATACTTGTGCGTAGAATTCCTCAAGATTTAACCTCCTCAGGAGGCTGTCCATCACCAGGCACTACAAATGTGGCGAGAGGCAATTGCCATGTGGGCAACCCCCTCTTACCTCGGCTTCGACGCGAACTTCTCCCAGCGTGGCGCTGATCTTTCGGTCTTCCAGTGCCGTTTTTATCCACTTGACCAAATAAACTGGTGTTCTTTTGGCCTGGAGGGCTTGACAGATAGTTTTCGTTTTAGCCTTATCGAAAGCTCCTTCTATGTCAAAGAAGAGCGCTAGCGCCATTTCTTTGTTTTCTATTGCCTTTTCAGCCCTTCTAACTACAGAATGGAGAGCCGTTTCAGTCGACTTCCCCCTTCTGTAGGCGTGCTGATTATCATGTAGAGAATCAGTTAAGATCTCTTCCATGATGAACCTGTCAATCATTTTTTCCATTGTCTTCATTAAAAATGAAGTTAAACTTATAGGCCCAATGGACTTGTCTCTCTTCCCTGCCTTGGGGATGAAGACGACATCCGCTGCTCTCCAAGCTTGTGGAACGTACCCTAGTGTTATGTTGGCCTCGAATACTCTCTTTAAATAAGGGAGTAACGTGCAGCATCATGGGTATAATTCCGTCCGGCCCTGCTGCCTTATACTGCCCAAGTTATGGATTCCTCAGTCACCACACTGCGGGCAAGGTTCCAGTCCATCTCTGGCTCTGGTTCCTCGTCCCAGTTGGTAGTCTGTACCTCTCCGGGGAAGTGGGTTTTTAGAAGAAGCTCTATCGTTTCCTCTCTGTTCGCCGTCCATTGTTCGCCTGTTTTCAGAGAGCCAATCTCTTTCTGTCTTTCCGAGCCCAGCAGCTTAAGCAGACGGGCTGAGTCCGAGAGAGACTCCATCCATATCACCAAAAATTTATAATTCAAAGCGATAAGTTACGTAGATTAAAATTTAAATTTAAAGAAACAAACAGTGATATCAATAATTCTAAAGTTTAATCAGATCAACAGTTTTATAATAGATTTGTTAATTTTACTGATGTTAGTTTTAATACCTCTGAAATTAATATCCTAAATAAAATATTTAACCATAACTTAAGTAACAATAATATCAATACTAAGTAACAACTAGGGGTAGAAAGTGAATTAATTTTTTCTAATTTACATTTATCTAATTTAGATAAATATTTATTAGCTAATACCATAACTTCATATAAATAAAGATATTATAATTATGATTCCCAATTAATTAAATCCATAAATAAGAAATCTGTTGACTCAGACATTATTTTTACTAGAGCCGACAAAGGAAAAACTATAATAGCTTTAAACAAATTAGACTACATTAATAAAACTTTAAATTTTTTAAATCCAAAGAAATATATAGAAATTAATTCGGATCCTACATTACACTATCAGAAACTTGTAAAAGAAGTTGTTAAAGAAGTTAGCATTTTTCCGGATTACGTTAAGTCTAACCTTGTGTTAATGAACCCACAAATACCTAAATTATATTATTTAATCAAATTACATAAACAGGATATGCCTATTCGGCCTGTAGTTTCGTATTGTACAGCCCCTGCTGTTAAACTTTCTGAAGAATTAATTCACATTGTCGGTAGACATTGTAATTTCAAATCTAAATATTCGATAAAAAATAGTTATGACCTAGTGAATAAAATTAAAAATGTTACTTTACCATCTAGCTCTAAACTTATTTCTTTTGATGTTAAAAATTTATTTCCTAGTGTACCTCCGATTGAAGTGTTAGAATTAATTAAAATTATGTTAGTTAAGAACCATATTAATCACATAATAAAAGAGGATATTTTAAATTGCTTCTCATTATGTTTAGATCAAAATTGTTTTGAATTTAACGATAAGATTTACTCTTGTATCGAAGGTTTAATAATGGGTTAGCCTTTAGTCCTATTTTAGCTGAAATCTTTATGGATAATTTAGAAAAATCAATACATGAACACCATCTTAGCAAATATTGCTTATATTGTGGATATGTGGATGACGTTTTAGTTTGTTTTAATGGGACGTCAAGACAATTATACATTTTCTTAGAATTTATTAACACATTACATCCCAATATTAAATTTACAGTAGAATTGGAACAGGAACACTCTATTAATTTTTTAGACCTCAAAATTTCAAATGTAAACAATAAACATACCTTTGACATCTACCGTAAACCATCTTATACGGATATAATTATTCACAACTCATCTAACCATCCGTACAATCAAAATTTAAGCATTTAATAGTTTTATACATAGACTAAATAACATTCCTTTGTCTGAAGGTAATTACAATATAGAGATTAATATAATCAAACAAATTGCTGTGAATAATGGTTATAAGGCTAACATTGTTGATAATTTAATTAAAAATTACGATACCAAAAATGCTTTAGAATTGGTGTACCTAAAAATTAATAATAATGAACTTAACAATTATCAAATTTTAACACACACAGGAAAGTTAACACAAAAAATACCACAGTATATAAAAAATAAAAATATGAATGCCAAAATTGCGTTTAAAACCAACAATAAAATTAGTAAGTACATTAAAAATAACAAATCCCCTACACCTAAAACTAAGAATAATGGTGTCTATAAATTAAATTGTGGTTCGTGTTCCAAAGTATATATAGGTCAAACTGGTAGACCTTTTGAAAAGAGAATTAAAGAACACCAGTCTTGTTTCATTAATGGCAAGGATATTTCTAACTATGCTTGTCATTTAATTAATAAAAACCACATTTTCCATAATGATTTCAATGTTTTACATATTGAAAATAAAGGTAAAAAATTAAATCTGTTAGAAATTATGGAAATCAATAAATATAAAAAATTGAATATATTACTTAACGAACAAACTGATTTTGGGTTTTCTCCGTTATTGAACCTTTCCTAGAAATTGTTAAATTGTTTCCTTTGCTATTCATATGGCGCCTGGGTCAAGATTATTTTTTGTAATTTACCTGCAACTGCCGAACTATATAATTTTAGCATATTTTAGTATAACTATTCACATTTGAAAAAGACGTTACCGTCGAAACACGTGTCATGTTTAAATAAAGTTAGTGGAAATCTTTAAGTAGTTTACTTATTTAAGTGGTTCTTATTTGTGTAACTAGTTGATGAGTAGGTATTGAGATGCCAGGGCTGGGACAACGCTCTCACGGGGCGTCCTTTTAGGGCCTCGTCCCTCATTCTAGAGTTTCGCCCTTAAGTTTTGGAGTTCATATATTTGGAAAAAGGCGCCATTCACCGGAGGTCTCCTCTTATGGCTTTGCCTTCCCTCGGGGGACCCATTTTTACCTATTCGTTAAAAGGAGCATCCGGCGGTGAAGCCCTAAATTGGGGCTCCTTGAGGCCCAAAGACCTGAAATGAGGCGCTTGGTAAGAGGCCCATTTTTCACAGAATTTAAAATGGGACCCTCGGGGGGCGAAGATTTTGAATGGAGTCCCCAATATGTGAGCCTCATATTTGACACAAATGAGGCCTATGGCACGAGAGTCCCATTTTTTACAGATTTAGGACTAGAGCACCAGGGGGCGAAGCCCTAAATTGTGCCTTAAGCCTTAAAGGGGGCCCCGAGCCTTAAAGAGGAGTCCCTGGTATGAGAGTCTCATTTTCTACAATTTTGCAAAAGGGACCCCTGGAGGGGTGAAGCCCTAAAATTGGGCCCCGTTTTTAGAGATCTGGGAATGGGAAATCTGAGGGCGAAGCTCTAAAACGGACACGAAGCCCTTTAATCTAAATACCGCAATAAAAGTGTGAAACGTATACTTTTCACCCGATGTTTTCAGTTTTCAAGAGCAGCTGTTAGTGCATTTTTGTCTACTTTCAGGGCAGTCGTAGAAAAATAGGTTTAACACTTCGTATTTGATTTGATTCAAGTTTTGTATTATAAATGTTTATATGTTTTAAAGCGAAATAGGTATATTTTGACATGTTTTATTTTCTAATAAATGTAATTTTTCTGTTACTTTATTGAAAATAAGCTGTCGATTTTCCATGATACAGACATACTCTTAGGTGTCATCGGCATCAGCGCCGTAGGAGAGGTAAGTAATACTAGGGCATGCGTAATATTTTAGAAGAGGGAAAAGAAGAAGGGGAACAATGTTGGCGTGTTCATATTTAGTAAACAAATCGGTCCACTGCTTTTCTGTATGCCTTTGGTCACACCCTCCCGCAAAATAACGACTCTAGTTGATATATACCATATAATACTAGTGTTACCACATCACTGAAAATACAGTCAGGATAATTGCGACACAAAAAATACACAGTCCTTTGCAAAGATGCAACGGGGAGGGGGGGGGGGGTTAGTGTTGAACATTGAAAATTATGAATAAAAACGCAAATATGTGATTTATGTTTTTAATTCAAATAATTTAAAGAAATGCATTTTTAACATTAATAGTAAGCCTTATCATAATTAAAAAAAAAATAATAAAAAAGATGCCGATATGAAGACCTAAAAAATTACCCTCCTCTTGTAGGTGAGAAAATCTATTAATACGTAATTAGCGATAACGTTGTAGTAATATTTCTAACATGTTCCAAATCGTTTAGCTCGTGTTGGTGCTTTTGGTTACTTTTGGTTGGTTTTGATTATTCGTTCAATCAACTTCCGGTCAGTTTCAGTTAGTTCCATTTTATTTTAGATATTTGAACCGGCTCCGTTATGTTATAGTGAAATTTAATGTTTTTGGTTACTTTTGGTTAGTCCCCAGAATTCGGTTCGTGTTGATTATTTTTAACTTACTTTAATTTTTGTAACCTATCGCGATATGTTTTAGCACGTTACGTCGGAGGTTGTTCATTGATAGCTTTTAAAATATCCGTTTTTCTAGCGGCTTTCTGAGCTATGTGTTATGTGACAAACCCTGGCAATTTGTCAGATGCTGGTTGGCAGTTTTCTGACAGAGGTCTTGTGTAAGTCAGGGGCGTTTACGGGGGCAGTTTTTGGGCATTAATGGGTGATCTGTAAATTCTAGAACAAACTATTCCTCGGACACGGCTCCCAGTTCAGAAACCGTGCTGGTTTTGTAAGGTATACGAACTAAAGATAAATAGCATTTGATTCTTTTGTTGAGATAGCTCCAGTCACAACAGTGTAACTCCGCTATCTCCTGTACGCACTTGGCTAACTTATCACTCTTTGAACGCGCCCGAATTCTCTAGATTAAGCCTTATTTTCTCTTTTCGGCTCGTATGCTTTTTCACTATTCGCCCATAGACCGAGTAGAAAAAGTTTGGGAGAGTCAGAGGGCTCTCTAGTTCTCGAAACTGAACTAGCCGTCGCCGTCGGCGTCGACGCGAAGGTGGTTGCATAAACTCTTCAGCGGACCATTAGCCCGAAAAACTTTGTCTGTCACATCCCTTCAGCCAGTGACTATATGCTCACATGAGTGCAGTCCTCTCTAGATATTTTAAACCTCTAACCCGAACCTAAGGGCGAAAACACAGTGTTTTCTGCTTACCGGAAACCAGCGCCGATCGGTTCCGAATTTCGACACTTAGTGCGGACACAGTGCCGACGAGAAAAAAGCAAATAAAACCAGCCTTGTCAGTTCCAGTTTAAGCTTCGCGTTAACATGGTGTCTAGCTCATCTGACGATGAATTTATTGCATTAGATAGCCTTGTAACTAAAATAATTACTTGAAAAAAAGTTGATGTTCACCCTATAAATCGTGAGAGGGTACATTATGGTGAATATCATCATTTCTTCAAGACGTAGACAGATGACCACGATCGCTTTTTTCAGTACACCAGAATGAATCATGAAGCCTTCGAATATATTCTGGAGAAACATCTTCTAACTAAAAACTGGTGTAACCTTCACAGTCAGCCCATTTTACCAGAAGAAAGATTAGTCATTACTTTGAGGTAAGTATCTTCATATTATTTATATATTTATTATTTTATTAAGTAGGTTACTAACAAAACGTCTAGCAATTACATAGTTTGGTTTTGTTTTAACAAAAATAAGACTCAAAATTGTGGATTAAATTTTTATTTCAAGAAGAAGGATAGTAGTGAGGGACATTCGGAAGTATCAGAAACACTGTCAGGTTGGTCCATGCTTGATAAAATGAGACTTGTTGATTCTCCTTCTGCAGTGAAATGATTTCTATGGAAGTAATTCAGTGACTGATTTGAAATAGATGAGTTTGAAATTGATGGACCATGGATAGTAGATGGAACAGATTCAAACCTATTTAGCGGGTACAAAAATTGTTCAACTAGCTCTTGAACCCGGCATCGTAAAGCTAATACGCGTGACTCAGGATTTTTTTTCACATGAGGCAGAAGACTTTTAAAAAACAGGAGGTGTTCATCTTCTTTCTCATTTGTTCGCTTAGATTTTGACTCTAGGTATGCTACTTTTCGTTTCTCAATATCTAATAATGAGTCGTTAAATGTTTCTGTTTAGATGAGAATTGTGGTGTCGAAGATACATCAGTATTCCTTTTTGTTCTCGAAGCTATTTCAGTATTTTCTTTGCCTGTATTTTCCACGATATCATCGCCAGTATTTGGTTGAGGAGGTACATCATCTTCAGTGGAACAAAAGGTGCTCTCGTCTAATTCCAGTGGTGACTGAATCGACTCTTCTGCTTCAGTTTGGCTTTCTGCAAAGCTTTCAGTGCGACCACTTAGTTATGGCAAATTCTCTTCAATTTTCTAGGCAGTACCGTATCTTTCAAAAATAAGAGCAATTTGAAGTATGGCCACCTGGATGTCGGAATATCATTTGCGGCATCACCTGAACGTGGAGGAGGAAATTTTCCTAATTCTACGGAAAATTGATCTCTAATATATTACCATTTTTTTCTCAGTTTATTTTCTTAAACAAAATTACATAGTAAAAAATTGCACCGACGCCGACGTCCAAAATGCACTAAAAAGTATGAAATAAAAATATTTAAAGTATCAAAAATTTTAAATGCCTTGATTCTTGACTTAATTAAAAACTTAAAATTTTTGATGTTAAAAATATTTTTTTTTTCATATTTTAGTGCATTTTGGAAGTCGGTTCAATTTTTTGTTAAAAAATTAGTATTTTATACTTTTTAGTGAAAATTATAAAATCCATAATTAAATGTAATTGTTTCAACTTCATTTATTTACACATCATTTGATCCACTTTTTATTTTCTACTAGACAGTATTTTTTGTAAATTTGCTTTAATTTGTATCTAAAATATTAACATGAATGAATTTCTCATATTAAGACACCATATATTTGATATTTTACAAGAGTATTTTTTAAGCAGCAGACTATTTTAATTTACACCCCTTGCCATTTTTCAACCCTACTGCTAATACTATAGTTTTTTTTATGAAAAAAATACTATTTTTAAATTCCTAACCTTTAAAACCCCCGAAAACGATATACAAGTTAAAAAACTTAAAGTTAATCACTCTAAAATTGTCTTTAAAAAAAAACCTATACGGTGGTTCCTATTTGATTCATTTATAAAACGTCAAAACCACGTTCTAATAAAATATGTTTTTTTTGCAAGTGTCTTGCTACAGGCTCATCGTTCAGAATGCTGTCATTTTCATTCAGGGTTGGAGCTTCCACTGTGGGAAAAATTGTAACAGAAACAGTTGCTGCATTGTGGAAAGTACTGCAACCAATCCATATGCCTGTGCCCACGAAAGAAGATTTTCCAAAGATATCTGAAGATTTTAACAATATTTGGAATTTTCCACATTGCATCGGCAGTATTGATGGAAAACATATAGCGTTCATTGCCCTAGAAATTCAGGATCAATGTTTTTTAATTATAAAAAATATTTTTTCTCCAAACGTCAGTAAATCCGTCATTACTCGCCTGTGTAGGCGGCCGTGAAGTTTCGTTTTTCGTCCGCCGGAGCTTTACTTTTCACTTTTCCGCCGGCGGAGGTAAAAGTGTTGTCATAGCCACATAGATTCGATACAAACAGACAACAAAATAAGCGTCAACAACTCAAGATTTATTAAACTACAATTTGTATTTATCACTAAATTTGTGACTGCATTTCTAAAAATCACTAATTTAGGAACAAATTGGTTATTACTTAATCGAACTTACTCAATAACTGCTTATCAATACGGAATTAAAACGCAATCGGGCACGCAATCTTAAAAAAATAATTATTGTTGACAGTGTCCACTGACAGCTTTATGTTACCAGAGTATAACAAACCAACGAGTAGCGACAGCTGGGGGACCAAATTTTGCTGCGCATGTGCGAAATATGAAGTCCTTCCGTCAAACTGACTTTTGTTGTAGCGCGTCAATTACGAATTCTGATAATTGCGTTTTAGTTTGGAATTGTGTCGTAATACTCGTAATTTCAGAATTTTAAAACTGAATAAGTGTATAATCATGCCGGGTATTTCTTGTGCATATCGTGCCTGTTCAATTAGGTCTGGAGATGGAAAATCTTTCTTCAAATTTCCTCTAAAGATTATGACCGGTAAGTACATAGCTACTAACACTTAATCCTCAATATAATGGCTGTTTTTTATATTGAAATTTAAATTAATTGTTAGTAATTACTCTTGAAAAATAGATAAATTTTGATACAGGGGTATTAGTGGTGAAAAAGTACAATTTATAAGTGATAAATTGAATTCCAAAAGACGTTAGGTACATGTAATGTGTATTGCTAGACTGTTCTAAGTTTTTAGTTTTTTTAACCCAACAACATATATCTCCACATTCTGCATTGAGCAAAAATTTTCAAAAGTAGAATAATAATGCACCCGTATATTTGCTTAAAAAATGGTCTTTCTTATTTAGAGTATGTTCCTATAAAATTTGTTATGCTGTTCTCACATGAAGAATCTTTGGGCAATTTCCAGCAAAATAATTCTATTGTAAAGGAATAAAATTATTCCGGCCTGTATCAGTTTGTAGAAGTTATTTGTTGTAAGGCCTTATATTTTTCATAGTAACCTAAAAAGTGAACCTAACAAACGATTTCTATTTCGCGGAAAAGGAAAAATAGAATAGAAGAGGAAGAGCGGTTCGGTTTGTGTAATCACAAAATATTTTGTGTGTGTAATGTAAAGAGTTTCTCTCTAGCATAACGTGTCTTTAGTGCGTTTGAATCACAGATGTAATATTCTAGTTTGAATCATACCCTAATTTCCAGTAAATCTTCCCGAATCTTCCGAACAACAAATTTGGGTAATATTAAATATTTTGGAGAGATTATGCTTCTGTTTATCAATGTCTGCTACGATTGTATAAAAGACAATGAAAAGGAGTTTACTACAAACAAAGGATTAAGGATTTTTTGAAAATAGACAGAAAAACATCATTGTAGGTTGGCCCCCCAATAACAATGAGCTAGTTGGTAATTATGGATATTTAGGCATCAAGTTAGGAACAGTTATTTGTTGCCAAAAAAACTTACCTTAACCAATAATTCCAAAAAAATAATTAGTATCTTCCAAAACAAAAATTCAAGTTATGGTAAAAAAAGAAATTAGCAGTATTGCTATTTGATTCTGTTTCTAAAACACCGTAAGTAAATCAGCATTATTTAGTTCTTTTATGTGATAACCCAACCTCTTAAGAGACATATTTTCTTGTAAGATTATTGTTAACTTTTAAACTGTTTCTGTTTTTTTTTTGTTTTTTCTATTAAACATAATATTTGTTGTACACATAGCATCCATATATACCTAAAGGGAGTCTCAATAAAAACTGACAATATTTGGATACAACGAAAAGCTAATGGAATATTTTGAACTTTATGCCTTTATTGTAAAACTAAAACATGGGAATTAGGTATGAAATATAATATATCTCAAATGACCACCTCGGCAAGTTCATAGACGAGTTTATATCGATAAACGTATAACAAAATTACATCACACTTGACGTTTGGAGGTTTTGCTATAGGTACTCTAGTTTTGTCAAATGTGTAGATGTCTAATTCAAGTCCACTTACATTTTGATTGCGAATTGTAAAATACATCACATGCAGAACATAGCTGGCATTCCAAAACTGCAATAATATGTGCCTTGATGTGTTATAAATGCTTCATTTTCTGGGTATAATGACAAGCTTCAAATCTCTACCCCTCCTGTATTGTAATAAAAAATTGCAAAATGACCAAGCTTGTGTTAAATATAATTTTTTTAAATTTTATAAATTACAGTCATCATAGGTAGATCTAATGAAATTTTTCTTTCAGTGCTAAAGTCTGGACCGGAGCTTCTATTAGAAGTGATATACTGGATAAACCATGTTAAACAAATGATGGCATATAGACTATGTGAAGTTCTCTTTGAGGAAATGTATTTTTCTAAGATAACCTCTGCAAGAAATCACTTTGTACCTGATGCAAGTATTTGGTAAATATCTACAGTGGGTATTTAGGACAAGTCAAGATTCATCTCAAGAACCACCAAAGAAAATCAAGATCCTTGCAGGTAAATCTTTACAGCAATTGTTCATTGACATAAAAAAAATCAAAGCATCAGTATTGTTTCTAATGGCACAAACTGTTACAGCTATTTCGTTTATCTAATCATTATGACTGATTTTAGCAACATCATGTTGAATTCCATGAGTAGAAAAATTTTATTGGTTGGATTTATTATTTACAAGTGAGTTATAAAACAGTAATTACCCTGATAGGTACTCAAAATTCTGATATTTCACCTCATCCTATAATCACAATAATTCAATAAACAGTATGTACTAAAAACACTACTGGTTTTATGAGCTATGTACTCAATAGAAATTATCTACTGGTCACATAAATAGTTCCAGTTTTTATCTGAGTTTTACTAATTGATATTTGTCAGACACTTTATTGTTACTAACATGATATTGTTTGACTGCAATTAAATAGCCTTATGCTTGTTTTTAATACTGTATCAACAATACCTTCATTATTATTATCACTTTCAGGTCCTAGTATTTCAAAAGGTGAAGAAACAAAATGGGTGAATTTGGATGATATTCAACCAATCAACATAAGAAAAGATAATTGTGTTCTACCTTCTCACCTTTCACCAACTATATATGCTGAAGAGCTGCAATGTCAACCAGGACTACATGATAAATCAGTATATAAGGCCCTTGAAATCAAAATTAAGATAATTACTGATAAGGATAAACACTGCATCCTTTGTATCGATGGGTGATAAACTTCGTACTATTTTTGAAGATTGTATTTTAATTTTAAAGTATATATATTTAAAAGTGTAAGGCATAGCAAGTGACATGGGCTCGAACTTTATTGATTTGACTAAATGTCTAGAAATTACACCAGAATTACAGAGTTTCAGGTAGAAGGTGAAAATATGTTCTATATTTTTGACCCAAGTCATTTAATTAAGGCCACCCGCAGTAACTTAAGCAGACCTTTTGCTTTCAGGGTAGAAAAACGTCTTGGTCATTTATTAAATGTTTCTATAAATCCAATAAAAAGCAGTTCTACAGGTGAGCACCTAAACTCACTAATTCTCACCTTAATCCCACAACTTTTGAAAAAAGGAGAGTGAGTTATGCCGCTCAACTTTTGAGCGACTCGACTCAATTGCCAGTGGTATGAATACATACATGAGTTTGGGTGTACCACCAAATGAAGCTTTTGCAACAATGTAAATTGTAGAAAAATCCAGTAATCTGTTTGATATCTTGAACTGTTTATCATTAAATAATTCTTATAAATTTGAGAATGTATTTGACAGATCTGATTTACTGTTGGAATTTTTAAACGAAGCTTTGGATTTTTGCCAAATTTAAAGGTATTAAACAAAAATGGTCAAGATTATTAAATGTTGGTCTATTACAATAAGAGGTCTTCTCAATTTATAGCAGACACTTTTAAACTGTCAGCATAAATATCTTAAAACCAGAAGACTGATTGTTTAGAAAATTGCTTTGGAAGTGTGAGGCAAGAGGGAGACAATTGCATAAATCCCACACCAATACAGTTTCAAAGTGTCTTCAGAAAATTATTTTTGCAGATTTATTTCCACACAAATCACATGAATTGTAGGGAGGATTTAGATAATGTTCTCATTATTTTAAAATCCATGGACATGGTAGAAATTATTAATAAGGAGTCGGAAACATCAACTGCAGCAATTACCGTAAAGAAACCGTTTCAACACAGAATCCTATCTATTATGTCTGTGGATATTTGATGAAAAGGTGTCTGGAAGTACATTCATGTGACATTTGCTATGCTTTTAGCAGAGAATGTACTAGTATTGATGTAGACAAACTTCTGTCTCATTTTAAAGCTTTTGATGCAATTAAAGGTACTTTTGGTGATTTATCATCACCACCAGAAAAGTGGGTTCATTTTATATACAGCCTTGAAAGTATTTCCAAGTCGCAGTTTGAGAACATATGTACAGGCGAAACAAAAATTCTAATTATTTAGCGAATATATTTGAAAAACTTCAATTTCTCCATACCTGTTCAAATTTTCCCAAGCTGTTTGTATTAAAACTATTTATAAGACTAAATATATTTTATTCTTTAAAATTGAATAATAGACATCTCAAATGTAATAGTTCTGATAAAAAGGCATTCGGAAATTCAAAATCCTCACACATGTATAGTTGAAAAAAATTATTGCATTTTTCATTTCATAACAATTTACCCTCATTTATGAAAACTTATGTATGTATGTATGTAAATAATAGCGTTTATAGCTGTGTGTGTGTGTTTTCTTAAAGCAATTTTTTTTTAAGTTATTTGATCTAGATATGGTATTGTTAATTTGTGCTCATTGCTTTGAGTAATAATGTATGGTTTATTAGTAGGGTTATGCAACGGTAAATTGTTACCATAATGTTTATTTATAAAGCTAGTATTTAAGTTAACCGAAGTTCATGTCCCTGGGAAGACAGTTCAAGTTTTATCCCTTTAAATGCTTCTGCTAGTATTTTTACCGAATATATCTGTCAACAGTGTAAATAGAGGAGGAGGATCGAACAAGGTTGGCGGGAATGTAGGTGCTCTCTTGCTCTTGACAACAGAGGTTGCTAATGTTAGAGGACATAGTCAGTCATCCCTCCCTGGGATGGCTTAGTCCTGCCTTTAGATGGTAATTTCTTATTTTTGGTCGTAGTACACATGTCAAAATTTGTTTACTAAACATTGAAATTAAACATTTTTGTTGCATTTCAGCCGAAATCTACGCCGCAAATTTACTTTCAATAACCTATGATTAATAAACGTTGTTGGACTAGTGAAAATTGTTGCCTTTTATTTAAATTAATAATTTAACATCATTGTCTTCATAACAGTGGGTGTGAGGGTTAGAATCCCTTAAGGCAACTCGGGTAAGTAATTAAGTACTCCTGAGTTACATCTCCTTAGCTTACTGATAAGATAACAGTTACAGAATCAATAAAAACTTTTTGTTTGTGCTGTTGCAAGTTTTAATTTTCCTCCCCATTTCAATGGTTCAATAAATATATCCAATACTTCTGTAAATATAACTTATCGTAATTTAAAGAAATGGAGTACTATTAATAATAACAAGAAGTTGCTGAAACTAGAAACTAGTACAATAAGAAATGTCTATTTGAGAACCGCTCAAAACGTCGTACAATATTATATTTTTCCACTACCTATCAAAAACCTCTGCTACACCCCTTCAATAGCCTCCAAACCAGGCGGGTGTAAGCTCAAAGTGCTTTATTTAGATTAAAAATTGACACATCAACATCTTAACATGATAAATGAAATCATGAAATACAGGGGTTTATTTTTCTCTCAACGGACCCTCATTAAAGGAAACTAAAAATTTAAATAAAATCCCAAGAAACTATTGAGATTCCTTTATCAATAAATCGTAGAAGAAATATAAGTAATATATATTTTTATAATGAAAGCTTTCAGAAATTATTATCGACAAGGGTGACAGGAAGTAGGAAAAACCACTATATAATAGAAAAGCTTTACGGAATAGGATTCAAATATGAAAAATGAGCAATTTTCCACTTCAAGTTTTTTATAGTGTAGTCGCAGAGTCGCTTCCTATCGCGCCACTTCATGGTTTGAGCAGTTTACAAACATGAAGTCCATCTGTCATCGGCTCTACCGGAATCGGTCCCTTGAACATCAAAGGTGCCGACGCTTTATGTCGCTACTCGTTGGTTTGTTATACTCTGAAGTTACATTATCATAGCAACAACCTGTGCCTATTCACCGACACCAGTCTAAGTCGCCTTGCGAACCCACTTATCTTTAATAATAATTAGATATTACTACTATTAAAAAGAGATGTTTTTGCATTAATTTGTCGACATTTGAAGAAAAAACAGCATATTTTATTTGGAGGAAAAGTTACTTTTCATGGCTTGCTCTCTATTACCAGCCTCACTCCGTTCGGCTGTTAAACACGAGCGCGCCATGAAAAGTATCACTTTTCCTCCATATAAAATAATATACTATTTCTGTGGTCCTACAAGGAGTAGCAGATGCAAATTATAAATTTATAATTATAGATGTCGGTGGATACGGCAAACAAAGCGATGGTGGTACATTTCAATCTTCGGAACTGTATAAGTTGCTATCGAATAAACAACTGGATATCCCAGAACCAGCGTATCTGCCTCAAACTACCTCAAAAGCACCGTTTGTGCTAATAGGTGACAAAGCATACCCCTTGCTTCCTTATCTTTTTCACCATTTGGTGGAAAAGATTTCAATTTTGAGAAAGAGTGCTTTAATAAACGTTTATTTCGTGCAAGGAAAACTATTGAATGTACCTTTGGTATCGCGAGTGCTAAATGGAGATTACTTTTAAAGTGCATAGAAACTAACATAGCTACTACAGATAATATAATTAAATGTATATTCTTCACAACACTATAATAGACAGAGAAGGATTTGAACGACATTTGACAGATGTCAGGTTAAATATTCGTGATCACAATAGATGGCAAGTAATAGGACGACCATTAAATGAAGCCAAAACGGTTAGAGATATATTTGTAACATTTTTTTCCAACATCACTCTGTCATACGATGAATAATAATCTATTTGTTCATATTTTTAGAGAAATAAAAACAATAACATAATAAACGAAATAATAGATATATATATTTTCATACTTACCATCCTCTTTCATTTCTTAAGCAATTTCTTTCCAACATTTGTCAACAACATTTCTATTGCTGGGTAATTTACTTTTCTTGTCCTATATGGGGCATTTCTTATATACTTATGCTATTAACACCTCTATATCCATAGCTGTACCTGTCTGCCTGTACGAACAACCGGCTAGAAAGAACTAAATAATCATTCCGGTAAAACCGGTGACGCCGACTACCAGCACCAACAAGCCTGAGCCTGTCTCTATTGTGTTATTGCCAACTTGAAAGCATTATTTATTATAGAAGCTTATAGGCGCCGATCGGCGCTGACTGCCGGTAAGCAGGAATCGGCGTCCACTGTGTTTTTACCCTTAATCTGGCAGTTAAATCTCATTAGTGTGAAAGGCCATTTCCGGATTACGTTTTCCAAATCTTAAATTCTGACCCAGTGACCATATGTACAGTAACAAAGTCGAAATTAAGATAAATCCGTTCTAAGTATACAATCTGTCCTTAAAGTGAATTAAGTATCTGGGTGAAATCACGTTAAACTATAGTCAGCCGTTAAAATGCTAAACATACTTACCTAAATTAAATAACCACATAAACTAAATAAAACAAGCCAGCTCTTAACAAATTTATTTTGCACTGTAGCTAACCCTCATAATCAATTCAAGTATATCTACCTCGAACAAAAAGTCACGCGCATTATAAGCATTGATCGAATAGAAAGTTTTTGTATTCGCATCTAGATAGGTCAATTTTGAGCCATCACATATGCGTACGTGCTGATCCACTTTCAATGTTGTTTTTTCTTTATTTTGGATGTTGCCGTGGTTAGTTTTGTTTGAGCGGAGAACCATGCGTGAAGTGAAATATGAGGTACGAAGGTCGAAAATTTGGCATACTTAGACGTGAGTAGTTTTGTAAGCAGTTTTGATATTGTTTTTACTTTATACGTATTTTTGCTGGCGGCAAAAAGGCCTGAACTATAACTTTTATCAACAATCATCACATTCCCTATTGGCTAAATAATCACGTGGGTTATAACGAGGCGTCTACGTTAATACTTTGTTAGTGTTTACCCATTAAAGTTAAGCTCAAATACAATATATATTTAATAGTTTCCGTGAAATGTTGTTAGCTGCACGGTTCAGGGTTATTGTCGTAATACTTTTCTCAGCTCATGAAGGCAAGAATTTTGATTTCTTTTATTCTGGGCGTGCCTTTGGTTATTATTTTGGGCGCGCCTTTGGTTAGTTTGGGTTAGTTTTTGCTAGTATCGCCCCCGGAGCGACCGTAGCAAGTGGAGGGCAATGCATGATGACCACAAGGCACTTTTAAATAGGTAATATAAAAGTAGCTGAAAAATTTAGAATAGATCTCTTGAAAGATTACTTCTTCGATATAAGCACTAAACATAAGCGCAAGACCTTCAAACAACACATCTGTTATCCCATCCTATGCGATGATCGTCGAAATAAATTCCGAGTTCGTGCGTCCAGACACTTGTGAACGAGCCTACGTAGATCCAACACCGGACCACACTCTAACATTACAAAAGAGAGCATTCATTACTTGTTTCAAGGATGTAGAGAAAATTCCTATACGCAATCCATAACTCTTAAATATCATGATGACAAAAAGGAAGTGTTTTTTATCACTAAATTATGTTTATCACGCTAGTAGACGAACTTATAAAAGAAGTGCTGAACCTGAAACGGAGGGCAATACTTCCGAACCTAAAACTGGTGAACGATGCGGATCTTCTCATTCAGATGTTTGTATATTATGCAATAAAAGTCGTGACAGTAACGGTTTACGGAAACATAAACAAATATTAACATTTAATAAGCAGAATGAGATCTGGAAAATGGCAAAAAAATTAACGACCAACAAATCTTGCACCGAATTCAAGAATTTAGTGATAATTCAAGTTGCGAAGCAAGAAAGAGCGATACAAATAAACTAGAAGTTAAAAGAATCATAAAACAAAAAAAAATAATCTTTTTCAATCAGACCTTAAGGAATTAGTTAATATTTGTTCCGGATATATTAGCAATGTTTATAAAACAGAAGAAATAGCAATAGCCGCCATAGTTAAGGTAAACAAGGAATACGCAGAAAAATTTGAAGGAGTAAAGTTAAATTTACTTAACCCAAAAGAAAAAGCAAAAAACAAAAATCTATTGTGGGTGGGTTATATGAAAGTGAAGCAAAAATTTTAGGAAATCTACATTTTACTCGAAAACTTGAAGAGGAAACAAAAATTTGGGTATTCTCTAACGAATGGACTTCTTATCCATCTTCACTTTTTGAAATGGATTCAGAAAACAATATTATTATGAGAATGGGAAACAAATTTGAATTCTACAATTCTGTGTTAAAATAATTAAAAGAATAACCTACTGAGCTGTCTTGCATGCCAATAGAAAAAAATTGTACTCTTAACTCCGCATAATGATCGCTACAATTTTGAAGACAGTTTAAAGAAAACAGAGAGATATAGAAGATCGAAAAATTGTAATTTTTTTAACATAATATGAAATAAGAGATAAAATTGATATACCTGATTGGAAAAAAAATATATCAAATTCTAGTAACAAAATAACCCTCTTGACCTATTTAGCTAAAAAACTTGTAAGAGAATTATAATATACCTGATCAAGTTGAAATTATATTAGCAGAAATGTCGGAAGATAACGAAAGAACAATAAAATACACCAAAAAGGAATCGAATGTGGTTGATAGGTTGGCTTGTACAGGGCACGAAGAAGCTGGATACGAGAATATTTGCAATTATTAATTTTTTTTTTATATTTTAAGGTATTTCGTATTAAAAGTGTGGACACAGATGTTTTCGTGTTATCTATGTTTTTCTCGGTAAGTATAGAGGTTGAAATTTAGATGGAAAATCCAAAGAAATTAATTTTCAGTTATTAAAACACTTACAAACTTGCATCAACTCGATGTTAAAACATTAGCAGACAATTTGTTATCAGTCTGCTGCTTATCTGGTTGTGATTTGGCCAGCTTTCTGTTTAGAAAAGGCAAAAGAAGGGCCCTTTCAATAATAGTGAATAGTGTTATCTCGAGAAGCAAATGAGACGAATCTTCTATCATCTGGGACTAAAACTGCAAACGAAAACGAATATAAAATATCTGTCCAATTATTGTCATCATGTGGACTGTTTTTTAAACATCTTTATAGCGGTAAAGCCTTCAAATGAAATATGGATGAATTACGAGCCCATATGTTTCCAACTTGCAAAACGAATATCAGGTAAAAATTTGAAAGTCATTATATCTTTAATGATTTGAGTTTTAAAATTATATTTCAAAGTTATAAGGTGAAACACAGAAATAATAAATCATTTCATTGTTTCTAGTACTCTTATGTTTATTACCTATCTTATTTCCCTATTAAAAAATATATACTTAGTAATAATGTTACGTGGACCTATGCTTTTGCCAAATTTATTTTATCTGGTGTAGGCCGTGACTGATTGTTGCTTATATCAGATTATTGAGCATTGGTCTATTTAGAATTTTGTTTCGGGTGGGAGGAGGGAGGTGCCAGTCATAAAAAGGATAGTGCCATTGACTATTATTATTGTCAACAATCACTCATGATCTACTTTAGATAAAATAAGCTTGGAACAAATTATATTATCTGCAACAATTGTTGATTTTAGGGATTTGCCGCCGACCGAAGATCCGTTTATATTTCATGTCAAGAGGGTATTTTTACAATGTGCTATATTTAAAACAGCCCATATGCTAAAGCCAGACATTCTTAAAACTGTAAAATTTGGATATGGGCTCACGTGCAATTATATAATACCAACATTGATGACCAAAGACGCCAAACCAAAATTTTTAAATACTATCTCCGTTTTGTTCCTTTTTTTATGGCAGTGGCACACACACTATGGCGCTCGACGAGCGGTGTGTCTGTGCGAAGATGTTGATTGACACGGCTCTTGAATATTTGTAAGTTGTAACTAGTGGGAAACAGATGTCCTGGGAGTGAGTTCCACAGTGATGCAGTGCGCCAGACAAAGGAGTGCTTGTAAAGCGATGTTCTAGGTGTTTCCAGTTGTACGACGAACTGGTGCGCTCTTGCCGTCTGTCGTGACGGTCTGACAGGAGCTGCCAGGGGCGGGATGAGGCAGACCAAATCCTGGGAACATCTGCCGTGAAAGTATCTGTAAAACAGAGATACATGTCTGCGGTGTTCCAGACTATCTAGATTCCGGGTCAACTCCGGGTCGCCGACGAAACGCACAGCTCTCTTCTGAATGGAAACCAGCAGCTTTAGGGTGTGCTTTGGTGCGGCACCCCAGATATGTGAGCAATATTCTAAGCACGGTCTTATTTGCGCTTTGTAGAGCAAGAGCAACTGCTGCGGTGTATAGAGTTTTTTGTTGCGAAATAGCGCACCAAGCTTCTGGGAGGCTGATTTTGCGATGTTAGCAATGTGGTCATGCCAGGACATATTGCTGTTGACCGAGATACCCAGCAGTCCGATTGACGAGGATGAAGGAATGGTCGACCCTGCCATAATGATGTTAGGGCCCGCTGCATTGGCCCTCTTGGTAAACGTGGCTGCTTGGGTCTTTGCTGCATCGAACTGGACCAAATTTCGGTCGCCCCAAGTTTGAACTTTCTCCAGGTCTTGATTAATTGCTGTAATCTGCTCCTGTCTGCGGTGATGAGTCTCAGTCGCTGATAAGAGTTTTTCTGATCTAAAGTGGGAGACAAGGGTACTGTAAACAGGATTATTTGTTTCGGTCAGCAGGTCATTAATATAGATGAGGAACAGAGTTGGTGAAAGTATTGCGCCCTGAGGCACGCCCGCGTTGATGGTGAATGTGTCCAAGATGTGTCCATCGACTGCAACGTGCAGAGATCGGCTCTTAAGGAAACTGGCAAGTCAGCTGCGGAGAGAGGCTGGCAGTCCGAAGGACGGTAGTTTGTTGAGCAGTCCGTCATGCCAAACTCTGTCGAATGCCTTTGAAATATCCAACGCAATCGCTCGAGACTCTCCGTAGTTCTCAATTGCCCTACTCCATATATGAGTGACATAGGTCAATATATCTCCTGTCGATCTCTCTTTGTGAAAGCCGTATTGATTATCGCTGATTATTTTGTTGTTCTCGAGGTACTTGAGTAGTTTCTTATTGACTACCCGTTCCATGACTTTGGAGATTATTGGAAGCCAGGCAATCGGACGATAGTTTAAGGGTGTGGTTTTCTTGCCTCTTTTTGGAACAGGTTGCACTCGAGCGATTTTCCAAGAAGATGGGTAAATCCCTCTTCCGTAAGACAGAGAAAAAAGCCTGGAAAAAACGGGTGTTAGTTCGTTGGTGCAGTTCTTTAACACGATGGCAGGTATTCCGTCCGGTCCTGATACCTTTTGCGTATCTAGATTTTTTAAGGATTTGACGAATATCACGGTGATGAAATTTGACTTCTGCCATGGTAGTGTTGATGTTCGATATGGTGGGGAGGGTCTTGCCTGGGGGGACGTCTAAAGTAGAGTGCGAAGAAAACATTTTGGCGAGCATGTTTGCTTTTTCCTTGGCTGTAGTCGCCGTGATGCCACGTTCGTCTGTCAAAGGTAGGAGAGACGTTTCTGTAAAGTTGTTACTTACTGCCTTTGCTACCGACCAGAAATTCCTGGAGCCACTGGGGCATTGCGAAAGTTTATTCCTGATCCTTTGATTGTGTTTGTCTTTAGTTTCGTCGATAACACGCTTGCATTCGTTTCTCGCTTCGACAAAATAATTGCGATTTTCAGCGGTCTGATTTTGAAGCCACTACTTGTAGGCTTGCTGTTTCCTACCCACAGCTGCAAATTATTTAAATGTTCAACAAAGTGCTAATGCCTAAAAGCAAATGTAAAATAAGTTGTCTGTGTGAAGGAAAATGCGTTGAAAACTGGACAGCAAGTAGGTATATAGAAAATTGTGCGTATTATATTTCCAGTATTGTAGATACTACCCATCTACTACGTTACAATAATTATAAATAATAAAATTCGTTCCCCTATAGAAGTACATAGAGCGGCCTCGGGCGCGCGCGGTCTCTTTAAATTTTCTAGGATTTTAAATAATTACACAGTCAAAACTAAAAGCCGTATCAAAAAAGTTTTTAATAAAAAAGTTTTTTTGGTTTGTCAGGAACACTTTTGTCGCTTATAGTACCTACCGTCACTTGAAGGATAAAAAAGTTTTCTCTCAATCAAGTATTTTACACTGCAAAATGATGATATTTTGTGTAAAGGAGAGCAAAAAAGTTCTTCGGCCCATATGTAATTTTTTAAAATCTTCTAATATATGGTATCATCGTAAGAAGAGATTGAAAAATATCATATCAAAAATTCAGATCAATCGGACATCATTTAAGCAAGTTATACAGTAGTTTGCAAAAAATAATATTTTAGTCATATTTTTCTGCTTTTTCAAATAAGTTTTGTTTTGACCTATTTCGCAATTCCGGATCGAACGGCGAACAAAAAAATCGGATTCAGCATGTCATTTTGCATAGATTTTCATATTTTTTAGGTGGATGTTCGCGACATGTATAGAGCATCCCTAAAACGCTTCCTACGAGCTCTTAGATTCCCAACTAATATGATGAGTAGTAAATTTTTATCATTCGACTAATATTTCACTTCACGCTTGGCCTTTTGCTCGTTTCACTCGCTGCGGGGGCACATCCAACAACTATCCGAAGGTATCCACAAAATCAAGCAAAAAAAAAACAAAAATATTTGCATTTTTGACTGAAATTAATAACTACTCCACACACAACACCTAGTAACCACGCATGGAAATTATTGGATAAGGTCGGAAAAAACCAATAGTTTAGATTTTCTTCATTTTATTCATACCTTGGGTTAGTTTTTATGGTTGCGCCTCCCGCAGCGAGCGGAGCAGGCGGAGAGGTGAAGTAAAATATTAGTGGAATGATAAAAATTGACTAAAGAAATATGAACAACACGCCATTGCGCATATCCAACAGAGCATCGGCTATATTCGGATGCTCCTAAAATTTTGACATGGATATTTTTTAATGAAAATAGCCTCATAAAGGGGAGGTAAAGCGCATGACTCTTAGAACACTTAAGCTACATGATCCACACGTCAACTAAGGTGTGTCACCCCTACAATCAGGGACGCGATACTGTTTATGTAGTACATTTTGAAAACCAAACTATTTATTTTTCATTTTTTTGACTAATCGTGTACCCAACTCACATTTAATGGCCATTACGATCCCTCACATGCTCGTGTCTTAATAGCTATCATTACATTCTCCTTGAACAATTTACCATTTTTTACTACTATTGTTCATTAGGCTTTTACAACCTGTACTTTAATGAGATCTATTCTGTTATAGATGTTCATGAAAATACAAGTTCATAACCAATCAAAATGCAACATCACGACAATATTCTGTCAATAAACTTTCATAATTTTTGACAGCACCCCGTTGCTACTTACATAGAATATTTCAGAAGGTAAAGTACTTATTTCTCATTACTATGGTCATGAAAAATAGCCTGCAACTCACATTTAGTGGCTATTAATTAATTCATTATATCACTCGCCTATGGCTCGGGTCGTAGGTCTCATACTCGCGTCTATCTTTAAAAACTCATTGCAAAATGTACTATTGATCCTTTGCATCAAAATTGATATCTGATCTCTTATTTTTTATTTATTTTAGTAGCAATAACTTTTGTCTATAACGCCAATAAAAAAATCGTAATATCGATGAAACAATGATAATTATTATCTCTACGTCGTGTAAATTTAAAAATTAAAAGTAAAAGGCGGAGAATATTAAAAGTTTATTAAGGTCTTCTTTCAGAAGTTAGTGTTTATTAAGGTATTGCCCAAGTCTAGTTGGTTTAAATCAGGAAATATTCCTGAAATAGAAAAACATAATTAGTTCGTACTATGACATAACTTACATTAAATATAAACGTTAGGTAGTAAAAATGGAACTTTTACAGGACTGTTCAGAAATCTCCTTTTACTATTTTGAGAGCTGATGGTTGAAACATGATTAATAAATTGCAAAAGTCCGGAAAAGGCAAGATATGCATAAATGCGTAAAAAAGCGTTCTAGTTAAGTCCTGTGATTAGCTAGTTATTCAAAAAAAGCTAATTTCCTTTTTGAAAATCGACCCCATTTCATCGTATTTCAATATAAATAAAAATTACCTCTGGTCCCTCTTTATAGTAGCATTTGTGAGTGAGCCAAGCACTTTCACAAGCATTTGCACCTTCTGAAATAAGAATAAAGAAAATGAAACTTCTTAAAGTTTTGTTCAGGGGAGAATAATTGGAATTCGATAAAATATTTCATTGTAATATTTAATTCATTTAATTAACAGCGATAAAAGTTTAGTAATGGGATCCTTCTTAATATATTTCCTTTGTCGTTTTATTAATGTGTCTGATTATATAATGTGTTTGATTATATTTCCAAGAGGTATGTTGACAAAATTGTAAACAAATTTCCCGTCAAAGTTTAATATAATATTTGAAAAATGTATTTATATATAGATTTTTTAGTCAGTTAGGTACAGTTACTTTAATACTGGGCACGCAAAACACATACATACAAAGATATGGGTTTTTTCTTTGACATACTTTTACTTTTAAATTGCTTTATTGTCATAAAAGGAAAATTATCTCGTTGATAAAGCATGTTAATCATAAACATAATCATAATTCATTCTACGTATAAAATTTAATAAGAACTTCATAAGAGAGGCCAGACTGTCATTAAACATGTAAAGTAAAAGAGTAAATTAAAAGAGTAATATCCAAACAAACAAAATTAGAAGACTAATGTAAATACAATCATATTATAAAAACAACGGATCTTAAATTAGGAATATATGTAAACGCAATCAATAAAAAAGTAAACTAGGTCACTATATGCGTAAAATCATAGCACGCGAACCAAAGTACGATTTTCTTACTTTACCTTAGTATTTCCTTACCATCCAAAATACAATTAACCAGGGCAAAATTAGGCAAAGATAAAATATTAAAACTCGGACAAAGAATAGTAACCCATACTAGACGTCATGTTTTTTACGTCATTTCGAAGTGTTTTCTCTGACGCAACATTCGTCGTTCTTAAGGGCAAATGATTCAACATTTTTTAGCATTGTAAAGTACTGAATTTCTAATTAGGGAACTACTTGGTATAGGAAAAGGCATGGTGATTATATTTGTGAGTCTGATATTTTGCCCGGAAGCGAGAACCAAATACTCACTCCTATATGCTTATGAATTAGGCTCACACTCTCCAGAACAAAAACGGAGGCACCGAACATTAACTATACGGTAAGAAGAACCACTCAACCGCAGTAGCTTTGATGTGCCTGTTCAGCGAGTGCTACAAAGGAATCATAGTGTTTTGCTTCGTTGCTTGGTAACGATTGGCGGACTATCGCCGAACACAGGTTGAATTTCAATAAAAGCTGGCCAGAAACGCTATTTTTGTTTACGGTATTTTTAACCACATTTATGACAAAGTTATTTATAACACTCTAATAATCTAGTTGGCTTTGGAAAAAACAATTAATATCTTTTGAATTGTTTGCAGCACCCTGTCAAACTTAGGTAATGGTTTTTTTATTAGCGTTATTATTTTCACCAAATAAATATTTTGATAATGTTTGTATTCAACTGGCTGTTTCAAAAATCTATCAAAGCTATTAGTTAGTTATTGATAACAATACCTAATATTTAAAAGATTTTGATTTTTCTGCTTATTGTACAGCGCTGGTGATTTAAAATCTAAAAGACTGATATATTTATCAAATGACAATTACATGTCCGTAATATAATAACAATTTTTTGTTAATGATTTCACCATATTACCGACTACAAAAATATTCTGTAATACGAGCAGTAATATGTACAGGATTATTCATTATATTTTGACACCCACCTGCAGCCGTAATTACAGGTAATACAAAAAAAGCTTAAATTCAAAATTTGTATGGTTTTTAATTTATTATCTTTTAGAAATGTCAAAAGAAAAAAATTGCCTGTCAAATGTCAAAAAAACGCATAACCTTATTTTTTTAAATGAAACACCCTGTAAATTATTATTTATTTGGAGTGTGAGAAAAAGTCTAGACATATTTCGAGAATAATGTCATATAGCTATCTCTAACGGCTTTTGAAGTATTGACAGTTGAAAATCGACCATTTACCAAGTTTGACAGCTTGCAAAATCTAAACGGCTATAGATAGAACAAAATGGTTTTTTATAAGCTATCGTATGACACTAACTTTTTGTTTAACCAGAGGTTAAACTTATCCGGGATTTTTTAACCTCTGGCTGAATCTAAAGTTTGTGTCATACGATAGCTAATGAAAATCTATTTTAGCAAGGTGCAAACCGTTTTTCTCTATCTTTAGCCGTTTAGATTTTGCAAGCTATCAAACTTGGTAAATGGTCGATTTTCAACTGTAACAATATTTCAAAAACCGTTAGAGATAGGTATAGGACATTAATCACGAAATATGTCTAGACTTCTTCGCACAATCCAAAAATGCACGGGGTGTTCCGTTTAAAAAAAAAGGTTAAGTATGCGGTCTTTTGACATTTGACAGGCAATTTTTTTCTTTTGACATTTTTAGAAGATAATATAACAACTTTTGAATTTAAGTTTTTTCTTTGCATTACCTGTAATTACGGCTGCAAGTGGGTGTCAAAATATAATGAATTGTACATTACGATTCTGAAAAAAGACATCCAGAAGAATATCTTGCTCGAATTTGCTCCATTTTTTTAATATATAATTAAATTTTCGCGTTGTGAGTGATTTCAAAATTGGTTAAAGGGTTCGCACAACATGTTTACTTTATATTTATTAAAATACTTATTTTATAATTGCATTCAAAAATTTCCGAAAAATTTCCTAATTTACTTAAAAAATTAGTTTTTTCTCTTTTTAACAAGATAGTCCAGGGGATTACGGTGATTTTTTATTTGAATAATTGGGATGCCTGTGATTTTTAATTTTTATAATTATTAAGGAAATGTAAATTCATAATTTATTTTTTATTTATGAAAAAAACTTGTTCTAGTCATACAAGAATAAATCTTTCATTACTTATATATTTTGTAACAGTATGACTCTACGACTATAATAGTTATTTATGCAACAAGTGTGTAAATTAACTCTTTTCTTATGAATGGGAATATTGTCGCATGAGCTGTAGGCGAATGCGCCAATCCCATGAATAAAAAAAGGGTACTTTACACATGAGTAGCATACAAAATTTTTTCTACTATCGAAAAATATATGAAAAAACAAAAATAATATTAAATTACTTTACGCACTAGTACGTAAAATAAATTATTTTACGCACTAGCGCGTAAAAACCTAAACGTCAAAAATATGTCAGATTTACTTTACGCACTAGTGCGTAAAATGACTTACTTTACGCACTAGTGCGTAAAATAACTTACTTTACGCACTGCACATTAAAAAGGCCTATTTTACGAATCTCAGAGAGTGCGTAAAGTGAGTATTTTACGCACGGTAGTAGAAAAAAGATTTTAAATTACATTTTATATGCTGCATATAACAACGAAAGATGCTATATTCTGTGATAAGAATTATTGAGTATTAACCTCTTCGGTTAATTAATTTTAAATTTATTGATTCGATTTGATGTCAATAAGCTTAAGGTTGCTGCATTTATTAATGTAAATAAATTTTATTCTACATACGGTTAATAATATATATGCACTAGCTGTTACAAGACTGTTGTGGTCTTAAGTAGCTATTTTGATCATCCTTTTCTCTTATGTTGCCCTCAGGCACTTTGTGACTACATTTATTTTAGTTGATAATAATAAGCTTAGGTTTGATCAAACCACTAAAATAAGATATTAGGTATGTTATTAGTATAACTTTGCTCACTTATATTACATTAATTATGTTTGTTGACCGTTCTGTATTTTTAAGAATTGGATTAATAAATCCTACTGTTAAGCCTCATTAGATCCGTCAAATTCAAATTCTGCTGACGGTTTAAACATTTCATAACTTTTTGAGAGCCCTGATTTGGTTTAGTTCAAATCACCGGCTGATAACTTCTGATAGCTTTTTAGGACCCCTGATTGTTAATTTATCTTTCCACGCGGCAGGCTGTAATTTTTTTAATATTCAGTTGGTAGCTCTGAGTAGTGGTACTGGACTATCTTCCCATAATTGTTGCGTTCGATTAGGATTTTTAAAGGTTTATCATTTCGTTTAGGAATATTTCCTAGTATTTCTTGAAACATTTCATTTTAGCTCATTAATTGTGGCTTCCGCCGTCGTTTTACAACCATAATAAACGAAAACTAAGCCGTTTATTATCTTAGAATTATTCCTCGTATCGTTAGGCATTTCTCGGCTCTAACGGATGCAGGGTTCTTCTAGAAATACCCATCGGTGTGAGAGGAAGAGTTTTCCTGAGAGTGCAGTCATAGTGGACTCAACTTTCTGTATTGTGTTAATACAACCCCTCTAGGGAATCTGTGAGTGAGACCTTAATTAGTGTTTGACACTACCTAGTTATTGTGATATTCGTACTGCACTAGGTAAGCTTTTTCTGGAGTTATTTTTTTTATTTGCCTGAGAAGCACGTGGCCGCCATGACGCTAAAGGTCATTTTCCATTATTTCTAGGGGCTTTCCGAGCTCGTCTTACAAAACCGAGGCCGTCGATCCTCCAGCAGCCCTCCGATTCAAGAGAGGTAATTAATGCTAAAGTTTTTTTTGTCTAGTTAAATGATTTAATTGCCTTTATCTGTGTTAACCATTTTTTACATTGACCACCATTTGCATTGCATTCCATGAGCTATTTTACCTATTTCTTTTCCATACCTGATTTTTTTTAATGTTACTTTAGTTTTGATCATATGGGAAAGTTTATAGTATTTAAGGGTGATTCATACCTATTTCTTCCATTCAAGTTGTTTGTACCTTTTGTATTTATTTTATTTGTTGATGGTCTCTGAAAATCCATTGATTATTTTTGGGGGATTTGTGTTATTAAGAAAAAATATATATGCAAGTGGGGCTATATTTTTTCATTCAAGTTAGGGGCTTGGTGTCATTAGTATTGGGGCATTACAGGGTTTTACCACCGGGGCCATTCCGAGTTTTATGAATGGGCTATCCCACGGCAAGTTTTATCACCGGGCTATCGAGTCCACTGCCAGTTCACCGAGGCTATGCCAGTACCTGGTTCTTACTACAGGTGCCCGACGCCTTCACCCAAGGTACACCTTTTTGCCTGTACTGTGTATCTGGGCAGCCAACCGCCGACCTTCGACCGGATCTAACGGGGTATCGTACAGAAGCTTAGTATTATTTTCTTGTTTTGTGTTTAATTATCATGAATTTAGCATTGCAGATTGTGCCTTAGAGCTATTATAATTTCATTAGATCATTTATTTTTCTTGCCGATTAATAATCGTTTTTTTAATATTTACATATAAATTTAGTCTTGTCGGCCAAGCTTTAACATAGATTGATTTCAGTTATTCATTTGTTTACTGT
>MU182384.1:41281-85466 GCA_016904865.1 Pissodes strobi | reverse complement strand
TATTCATAAGGCGCCTAGGTCAAGATTATTTTTTGTAATTTACCTGCCACAGCGGAATAAGTGGGTTCGCAAGGCGGCTTAGACCGGCGTCGGTGAATAGGCACAGGTTGTTGCTATAGTAATGTCAGATAAAGCTGTCAGTGGACACTGTCAACAATAATTATTTTTTTAAGATTGCGTCTCCGATTGCGTTTTAATTCCGTATTGATAAGCACTTATTGAGTAAGTTCGATTAAATAATAACCAATTTGCTCCTAAATTAGTGATTTTAAGAAATGCAGTCACAAATTGAGTGATAAATCCAAATTGTACTTTAATAAATCTTGAGTTGTTGACGCTTATTTTGTTGTCGGTTTGTATTGTATCTATGTTGCTATGACAACACTTTTACCTCCGCCGGCGGAAAAGTGAAAAGTAAAGCTCCGGCGGAGAAAAAACGAAACTTCACGGCCGCCTACACAGTCGAGTAATGATAGATTTACTGACGTTTGAAGAAAAAATATTTTATATGCACCCGTAAACTAAAAGCTTCCTATCTCACTTATTTTACGTAATATTAGGAGTTTATTACCGCAGGCGATTTTCTGATCTTACTTCTTTTAAGTTAATCAAATTCAAAAAAAGGGCGTTAAGATGTATGTCAAAATCTACTTAAACTAATAATAAATTAATATATTTACAATTTAATTATTTGTTATAAATTATAGTAACGCAACTTTTGAAATCTTTTAAATACATTCCTGATGAGAAGGAGAGCTGCAAGGATCTACTTGAAACATTAATCGTCTGGGCATTTGTAGTATCATCTAAATGTTTATTGAAATATCTTCATATTTTCCCTGGTACCTTTTTTATTTTCAGCTGAATTTTCGATGTATTCCACAGTAACTGTGTTACAGCGCCAAACACCATGACATTTTACTGTTAACAAATCTGCACCCGAATCTACCGGCAGTGTAGTGGAGGACCGACTTAAACACTGCTCAGTACACTTTTCAGGGTATCCCAGTTTCAAATATAAGGCAATTTTCTGTGGCGAACGTCCAAAAGTATTGATGCCCACGGGATTTCCGATATAATTGCCCTGTTTCTATTGAATGAAAAATTGAGAATGACCATTATTGGGACGAATAGCAATATAACTGATAAAAATGTCAACCATATTATTACCACCAATATCACAAAAAAACTCTTGGAATATTTTGGTTTTGGTGTTTGGCACAATTTTTCTCCTATTTTTCACTCTCGTGAGTACTTTCACCTTTTTGCCTGATAGCGCTCACAACGTAACTTAAGAAATTCAATTAAATTCGTGTTTAATTATATCAGCTTTATATTTTATGGAAATCATCGTAATTGTCATTAAATAGTACGCCCATAAATGTGAAGATTTACAAGATTTGGATAAACTACTAAAATCCTAACTAATATCATAAATGCGAATGTAAGTTTGTTTGTTACGTTCTCACGCGTAAACTATTCAACCGATCATCATGATATATTATACAGTTATTTTCAAATGTATGGTAAAGAATATAGGACTTTTAGCTTGTACCAGCGGCTTCGAACGTGTTGATTTTTATGGTTAGTTTTAATCATATTTTCCACGCTTAAACTACTCAACCGATCATCACGAAATTTTGTACAGATATTTTCAAGAGTATAGTAATTGACATAGGACAGATTTTACCCGCGTCCTCGCTCGCGTTGATGTAATTAAATAACTGTCAAAGATCATTAAAATGTAAGATATCATTAAGTTTTGTAGATATATTTTCAAGAGTATAGTAAAGAACATAGGACACTTTTAGTTTTTACCTGTGGCTTCGCTCGCGTTGATTTTTACTGTTAATTTAATCCTATTTTCTATGCGTAAACTACTGAACCGATCATCATGAAATTTTCACAGATATTTTCAAGAGTATAGTTAAGGACATAGGACAATTTTTACCCGCAGCTTCGCTCGCGTTGATATACTTAAATAACTGTCCAATGTCATTGAAAAGTTATATGTCATGAAATTTTGTACAGATATTTACAAGAGTATAATAAAGGACATAGGACCATTTTTAGCCGCGGGTTCGCTCGCGTTGATGTACTTAAATAACTGTCAAAGATTATTAAAAAGTAGGATTTCACGAGAATTTTTACAGATATTTTCAAGAGTATATTTTGGAAAATGTCTTCTTACTAAAGAAACGTAATGTTGTGATTGATCATTAAGTGTCAAAAGTTTGAAAGTGTTGTTTGTATTAGAGTGCCGAAAAATTGTGTTTTCGTAAAGTTGTTGCCGCAAGTGTTTAAAACTATTAAAAAAGTGCCAGAGATGTAGTTGTAGCATTGATAAACACTCCTAATGATAACCCAAACTAATAATATAAATGCGAAAGTGGGTTTGTTCGTTTGTTTGTTACGTTTTCACGCGTAAACTACTCAATGAAATTTTGTACAGATATTTTCAAGAGTATAGTAAAGGACATAGCACACTTTTTTCATATATGAAAAAAATGTTTCTGAAGGGCATAAGATTGATGCTGGTATATATGACCGTTCGACGAAGAGTTTTAGAAATTTAAACCGAATTCAACGCCATCTAGCGTTTCATTTGAAAGGCGTTTAACGCCATCTGGTCTTCTAATAAGTAAATGCCGACGGTCAGCTCACTATTCAATTGAGTATAGCATCAGCTGTTTCGGATGTACTTTTAAAAATAATAAACTCAATAAATGAGAGCTCAATCCACAAAAAAAGCAATTCAAATAGAAAAAAATCTGATTTTTACTATTAGTTTTAATCCTATTTTCTCTTTATTTATTTCCATTTTTCTGCCACCTTTAAGCAATAGTTAATATGTTTCAATTGTTGTTTATTTTCTTAATTCTTACTCTTTTTTAAGGTTTTTCAACGCAGGCGAAGCCGCGGGTAAAAGCTTGTATGTTAATAGTTCCTTCTCATTTGCCACGTTGCAAATCTCCTATTCTGTACACAAATTATAATATTTGGCAAAGGCCATCTCGTATTTTGACTGGCATTAGCAGATCGGAAAGAGCTCTTAAAGCCTGTTTCTCAATATCAGCAGATGGCAAATTTTCAGAATAATTTTGTAGTAACAAATGCAAATATACTTTAAAAAAAAGGCAAAATGAATTATTTCTGTTTCATTATTCATGATAGTATTACGGTTACCAAGAAAACGAAGGATTTCCACCCAACTTTTAAAGCCGCAATTTCGATTCGATTTCAATGTTCTGGTTTCTCCAATAAATCATGATTAATACAATTTTGTACAAGATAAGTGTGCTAATGCTTTATAACGCACTCATTTCCTAGTTATATCGTAGAAGTGTCAGCTTATCGGCAAATTTTGTCTACTTTCTTTTCAATTCCGTTTTTTGTCCTCGCGTTTGCTTATAAAATGCGATGAGCTAGTAGGAATATAAGTATCGCTATAAATGTCTTTTTCGTGTTATAGCATAATTCTTGTAGAATTACACCTGTAAATTACAGTTTAAATTAAAACAAAATGAAATGGAATAAATATTGTAAAAAAGATTTTGCTTAATTAGTCGCATGCACACACACCCACTTAACCGTTGAAATCAAAACTTACTATGGCCATTTGAGCTAGAAGACACTTTATGTAACATTTAAAGCTCTCATCCTCAGCAAATACTCCATTCCTTGCATTTGTTATGGCATCTAAAACAATAAGAGTTATTAGCAAATTAATTGAAAGCTCAATAAGATTTAGTTAATTATGTGCAATCATGATTCATTAATTATTTCGTTAATTTATCTACTTGCTATATTGGTAGAAAAATACCTGTAATATATTTCTAAGCAACTTGAATTTGTATGCAGTACCATTATACATGACAACATATTGCTCGTAGATATGGGCATAACGACAAATATCATCAGCTGATTGCATTACGCCAAATTAGAACCTCTTTTGTAAGACAAAATAAAACCTGCCCTATAGGTCTTTACACAGTTTTAAAAATTACAAAGTTTTACTAGAAAATCACTAGCAAAGCTACTATAATTTCTTGTTGCATTCGGTCAAATCAGTTCGTCTTGAGCGCGCCAGTTGGATTTAAGCTGTGCAACAAATAGTAAACACGTGTTTCGCCACAGAACTTGATTCCACAACAAATTACCAAGACTGCTAAATAAATCATTATTAGCTACAATTTCTGTGCTTGTAACACGATTGTTTAATTCCCTAACAACTGATACATACAATATTTATAGGTAAGGATCGTAGCTTAGACAGTTGGGCGAATGCGTCATTAAATTTTCTAATACGAATATATCAATTATTTTTAAGCGTTGAAATTATGGTAGTAAAATTTAAAAAACACCCTATATAAGAATATTAAGAAACATGAAAAGGGATTGCATAACCTCAACTTGATCTTGACTTCAGCATACCAAAAGAAACATCAAAGATCCTAATTAAGCTATTTATTTATTTAAATATTAAATATATTCCTAAAGATAACGTGCACAACGGAAAATTAATAAGATCTCAAACCTAATTGAGATTATGCTATCTCACATAAAATATTAATAAGTTTTTTTAAAATAAGGATCACCCAAATTATAAGGGGTCATTAACCCTTAATCATAAATTCTAAATCATTAATACTGCCTAGTTCTGAATTTCTAAAGTTCTTCTGACTAATTAGCAGATAATCACAGAATGCCCTAAATAAAACATCTTAAGTAAAGATTAATCTCCTAAGTAAAAGCAATAATAAATTAATCCCATGACAGCGATAATATCAGTGAACGGATAACCAGTTAAAAAAGAAATATTAAATCAAATAGATTGACATGTGAAGAAAATATATAGTCAATGAAGATCTACAGGGAAAATCGAAGTCAGCTCATTCCGGTAACCTGCTTATGGACAAAATATAAAGTGGTAGTTATGTATGACGGTCTACTGCCATAAGGCTTGCAGCAAGTTAGAGTAAGAGCGTAGCATTTAAGTAAGCATACGTAATACAAAATAATAAATCAGATAATTACAATAATAATATTAGCAAGACATTTGCAAACGAAGATAATATCATTGAAGAAAATGGGTATTAATTGATGAAATAAAAGTAAGAAACGGTAATAGCTACAATAAAAGATAATGAACAATTAAAAGTCATTTAAAGTTCGATAAATATAAGCTAATAGATTATGTGACCTACGACAATGGCGTAGCATTCAGTTAAATATACGTAATACAAAAAGTAAATCAGAAAATTACTTTGATATTCCCAAGACATATGCTAACCAAGATACTTTCGTATACAGTATTAGTTAATTAAATAACGATAAAAACGGTAATAGGTTAAATGATTAAAACACATTTAACAGTATGCTCGAAAAAGACAAGGTAAGGTATGGCAAGTATAATAGGCAATTAAAAGCCTACTTTTTTGCCAATTTTCATATGATCATATGGAAGTGGAATTCACTGCAGTGGTTGGTGGCTATTTTCGAATGCATACTGCTGGCCCCAATTGGAGTTTTACTACTGGCTGCACGTCACGCCAAGTGGGTCAGTATCACTTCGACAAAACGGTGCCTGGCTGGAATAAACTTGGAGAATCTCCCTAGGCTAGCGAAAGACTGGCCGGAGGATGGACCCTAGTTGTGAAACCTACACGTTATAGCTCGAAAGGGAAGACCACATGAATTGCCAAAGATAATATCTTAGAATCCTTCAAGAGAACGTTCGAAAATGCGGAACGACCACGAACATTCAGTAGCTATATCCGGAGATACTGTTTAGGTTCCATATCCAAAGTATTAAATTTAAAGATATAATTTCTAAGTTCAGAATAGGTATGTAAAATTTTTATGTACGGTAAAGAGAATATCAACTATCAAAATTTACCAATAAAAGGCAAGAATCTCTATTTCTGGGTTTGATAGCATTTAAAACGCTACATGCTTCGGTACTGGTAGGAAAAGTAGTTACCAAAAGGTAAGACAAGATAAATGACAATATATTTATTAACTTTACTCCGCATCTGGTCTTATTTTGCACCGGTCGGTGATGTAAAGCTAAGACTCAGGAATTCTTTGTTAAAAACCAATGTTTGTTCTTAACTTTAGGATGCCCAGACATTACAATAGAAACCATGGATTGAGGACCTACTCTGACTATAGTCCAGATATACTCAAAGAACCTTTGAATGGGATAAAAAAATGGAGATATTGGTCGACAACAAGCTGCTGTTCCGTATAACATCTGTAGCAAGACGCTGCTTTATAATATACTAAAACATAAGCATTCCTTCAGGCCTGGTGAGCCTTCCTCTCATATTTTCAGAAAAAGAAGAGATCGAATTTGTGAAGTGCATAAGTCTACTCAGTGATTATGGATTTCCCGTGGACAGATTTTATTTCAAAATCTCCATAAAAATTATTTAAAGCACCTGGAAACGATGTGTTAAAATAATTTTTAAAACGTCGCACCTTTGCAATTCGTAGAAGATATTAATAGGAGTCAGAACCGAACATATGAAACTTCGTTATAACTAATGCAACACATGACCTAAAAAAGTATTGACCAGTATTGATAGGGAATGTAAATACCCCGGGAAAATGTGGAATTCTTCAAAAACATCGTCTTCCTTAATATTTTGTGGCACTGCAGAATGGGAGTTACAAACATTGTGCGTCGTATACAAGGCTCAACATATGGATCCACTTTGACAAAAGGTGGCTCTAAGTACACACGTTATGCTAGTACTCCGAGTGGATGATATGATGGAGTAATATTTACAGATTAGTTGATGGTAAAAGTTAGGCTAAACATATGGGTCCACTTGGACGAAAGGTGGCTATAAATACACACGTTATGCTAGTGCGTTATGTTGCAGTAGTATTTACACATTGGTTGATGGTAAAAAAGTTATGCTAGTACTCCTAGTGGATGGTATCATGGAGTAATATTTAGATATTGGTTTAAAGGGCAACCTCGGCTAAAGAAGCTTGACGGTGAAAAGGTTGTACTGCGACAACTTCTCTTACATATCACTGTTAAAACTCTTAAAGTATGTCATGAAAATTATATTTCTTTGATAAGTTTTCCTGCAAATAGTACCCGTCTAACACAACCGTTAGATGCCGCCTACTTCAGGCCATTAAAAATCACCTCGAGAAAAATTTTTTCAGAGTGGAAAGCGAAGCACACATTGCAAATCCAGTTTTAAAAAAGCAATATTTTCCAACATTAGTTACATATTAAACTAATGGAAACCATAAAACCAAATAGAGAAGCCAATTTGAAATCTGGTTTTAGGAAATGTGGAATTTTTGTTAACATCGAAGAACTATGTAGACAAGCAGCTATTCAAAATTAATTCGGAAAAAGTTTGGACTACAAGCGGAAAGAAATTACCACGCCTCTACAAAAGACGACAAAAAAAGAATAAATGTTACTACCGGCAAAAGCATTTCCGTTGAAGACGTATTTGGTAATACAGATCCAAGGGTTATAATTTATTTAGAGGCACGAGACATTTCTAAAATAAAGAGGACGTTATATGCTAGGGAACATGGAAACCGAAAGGAAAGAGGCAAATGATGTTGGCTTCAATGGACTGTATATAAATTCTTCTTGAATAATATACCCCTTTCACACTAAATTGAACTGTATTAATGTAAAAAAGTTATGATTTTGAATAATAATAGAATCTGTCTATATGACAGAAAATGTCTTAATTATTGACAACAACAAAACTGCCACCCGCTCGGAACATATCCTCTGTAGGAAGTAGCGTGGCGTTATCATGTGTTTGAGTTTATCACCGAACACCCCTTTTGAAATATTTATTTCAACTAAAAATATCCAACTCAATATAGTCCAATTTTAATGTTTAAGAACTTGCTTCTATGGGCAATACGCACAATTTGGTTACCGCACGTTTACAAATCGAATGATCAATACACTGGACTGTAACAACGCGTGTAATATTGTCTAAGCCAGTAAGCTTTAATAATGACTAAACTGCCAACCTTTAGCAAATTTGGAAACTCCTTCCTCCATTTTACTCGCAGCTCTAATTCAATACGTTAAAGGTGAAATTTAATACTTTTAACCCCAGCTTCCCACAAACCCCCAGCATTCGGAGCTCGAGGTGGCATGAAATGCCAGGAAATTGCTTCGGTTGATAATTCTGAAGCTATCCGATCAAAGCTGGAAAGTTAAAATGTTTGGATGATTGAGTTAGCTCCCACAAAATTAGTCCCGTTATCAGAGTAAAAATGTAAGGGCTTGCCTCTTCTAGCAACAAACCTTTTAAGAACCGCAAGAAAGGCTTGACTGGTCAAATCACTGGCAACCTCTAAATGAACACATTTAGAGTTCTTTCCCCCCAAAATACATAATATATGCCCCTTTAAGATTTTAGAATTTCTTGTTTTTCTATCTCTAAGAGAGATAGGACTCGCATAGTCAGTACCAGTGTGAGAAAAAAACAGGTTGATAACTAGAGACAATGTAGTCGGGAAGATTACTGATCGAATAACTAACGGTAGTTGGATCTAACTTAAAATAAATAACGCAACCCTTAACTATTATGGTCCTAGCTATTCTCCGCCCTGAGATCGGCCAAAATCATTCGCGAGTTGCATATAAAAGTTGCTGAGGCCCGCAATGCATAAGCTTTACATGTAAATGTTTCATAATTAGGATAGTTAAAGGATGCTTACTATGTAATAAAGCAGGATGTTTCTGCTCGTCAGGAAAATTTGCATTCTGAAGTCTACCACCAACTCTTATTAAACCCATTTTATCACAATACTGCTTTAAACATAGCAAATTACTCGAATTACTCAATGATCGTTTGTTATTTAGCAGATTGTTATTTTTCGGAAATGATTGAATTTCAGATATTTTAACTAATCTGTGGAGAGCCTCATTAAGTTCTTCAGAGGGCAAAGGTCCAACAGACAATTTTTTATACCTTAGTCCTTGAATAAATCTCAGACAATATGTCATAACTCTTTGCAATTTTATTATAGACGAATATTTGTTAAAGTCAAATTCAAGGACTTCTCTAACGCATGCAGAATGGCTTATTACCCTTTGTTCAGGTAAGTCTTGAGGCGCCTCAATTACCCTTGGATCACTGACATCAAAGTTAGAAAATAGTCTGTTGGGACCCTTCCACCATAAATTAAAATGGAGCAACGATTCGGTAGAGATGCCTCTAGGGAGACAATCTGCTGGATTCTTATCTGATTTAACATGAAAGCAGTCAGAATGCTTTGATAAATTCTGAACCTGAGTCACCCTGTTTGCTACAAAGGTTTTCCAGCGACTTGGGCATCTCTTAATCCAACAAAGAGTAATTGTCGAATCTGTCCAATAACAAATCCTGCCTGTTTTTATCTTTATAGACTGATTTACCCTTTCAACGAGATTGCAGGTAAGCACGGCTGCGCATAGTTCCAGGCGTGATAAACTGACCTTTTTTATTAGGAGCCACACGAGACTTGGATAAAAGAATGCTAGAAGAAATATATTCTCCAGAACTTGTTAAATTGACTATATAAACACATCCACCATAGGCCTTTTCTGAAGTATCTGCAAAACTATGGATGTGTACAAAGGCCCAATTATCACTTAAACCATGTCGAGGGATGTTGACTTGATTTAAGATCTGGAGTTCCTTGCAGAATGCTGACCATTTATTGTGGAGATAAGAAGGAGGTAGTTCATCCCAGGATAAGTGTTCTTGCCAGAGCAGTCGCAAAATAAGCTTGGCAACAACCACAACTGGCCGTAACAATCCCAAAGGGTCATATATCTGACTTGTAACTGAGAGAACCGTTCTCTTGGAAACCCTGTTATTGAAATTCAAATGTTTTATTGAATAATGAATGGTATCACTACACGCATTCCAAAAATCACCCAGGGTTTTATTCTGGTCATCGTCTCCTAAATGTAATATACTTGATGACAAATCATTGTGAACCTGAAACTGACTTAATAGTTCGGATTTATTAGACAACCATTTTCTAAATTGGAAGCTCTCACTAGTTAAAAATTCCCTTTGGATTTGTAACAAATTAGAACTAGAGAATGCACCTGGCATAACGTCATCTAAATAGCAACAATTTAATATGCCTTCACTAGCTTCATGATATTTAGCCTGAAAATCCAAAGCTAGTTGATTTAATGATCTTACTGCCAAAAATGGCGATGACGCACAACAGTATGTTGCAGTATTTAATTCATATCATTGAATCTCTGCTTGAGGATCATCCGGGGATTTCCATAAAATTCTTTGAAAGCAACATTCGCTAGTGTCTATAAGGACTTGTCTGTACATCTTGGATCCGTCTGCATTGAGGAAGTATGGGTAGATCCTGAAACGCAAAAGTATAGAGAAGGTCCCTTTGAATAGTAGGTGTACGTCAATCAAGTTTGTTATCAATCGTCTGATCTAATGAAAGACATGTTGCCACAGTATTATTTGGGACATTAGAGGACGAATCAAAATACCCCCCGAGAAACCAACCCAATTTCGTTTTTTGTAGGGTAGGCATTCCTGAATCACGAATACGTTTCATAAGTGATATTCTATAAAATACATCAACGCCTAACAAAATATCGATATCACCTCGAATATTAAAAGACTCATCAGCGAGACGTAAGTTTTGAAGAATATTCACATCGGAAACATCAAATGACGGAATACACTGAGTTATTTTTGTTATGACTAAACATGAAATAACTTTACTGGAATCGTTAATATTTGACATTATTTTTATATTCACTCTTGAATTCGCAGTGTTCGATATAGCTTCGCCAACGTCCATTATTTGAAAATTAACAGAAAACCTTTGTAAACCAAGCTTATTTACCAAGCTTTCCGAAATAATGTTACTCTGCGACCCAGGATCCAGTAGCGCTCCAACAACGACTTTAATATTTGCAGTGGCTAAAACCGACAACGTAGCTGAATCGCGCCGAGCATGACCCGCAGCTGAGTTTTTTGGTGGCAACAAACTTGACTCACATTCGGCTAGATCTGGCGAAAGCTTCGTATGATTACTCTCGACCACATTGTCGTCTAAATGTAGAAGATAATTATGTTTACCTGCACAAATGCGACAAGATGACATATTTGGACAATTTTTAAACGATCAGGAGTGAATCGGTTTGTACAAAGTTTTAATTTATTTACCGCCGCGATTTTAGCTTTCATGATTCCTTTTGCAATAGTAGCAAGTAAACCTTTTTTAGTAGGCAACGCGTGAAAACCCTTTATTGGCTTACCTTTACATTCAGGTTTTATACATGAGTCCCTTTTTGTCGTTGCTAACTTCTCTAATAACTCACATTTAGATTTTAAAAAATCGTTCACGTCATTTAGTTTTAGGTAAATGTAGGGGACATTTATAGGGTAAGACTCCCATTCTCTAGGAGTAACAAAATCAAACTTACTTGTTAACAAATATACAATTAGAGTATCCCAGTTGTCCGTGACTTGACCAAGACTTTGCAGTGACCTTAGATTTTTATTAAATAAATCATACAATTTTTTAAGATCAGCATGCGATTCCTTTAATATACTGGGACACTCAAATAAAGCTCTTATATAATTATGAACAATAAGTCTTTTATTTTCATAGCGATCAGACAGCAGCGCCCAGGCTATTGCATAATTGTCAATCGTTACCTGTATATTGGTAATAGCATGAAGAGGTTCACCTTCTAAATATGATTTCAATAGTAAAACTCCACTCAAACTCGAATTGTTATGAACAATAGCTTGAAAGGCGTCTCGAAATTCAAGCCATTTTTCATATGACCCATTAAAGGTTGGTAATTTTAAATCGGTAACTGTATAGCTTATCTGGTAGGCTGCTGAGTAGAAGCAAGCCCACCCTTAGCACGACTACCTGATTGTTTAGAAGCTTTCGAGGTACCTGTAGAGCTTGTACCTGAGCTATCAAAACTGACTAATCAAATCGAAATATTGTGATTCAAATTCATCATGCTCCCTATTTTCAAGCCCTAAAAGATTTTCTCCAATATTCTGGGCTTCACTTATTAAAATATCAATCTCAGACTGAACATCTTCAAACTGGGATAAAAGAAGTTCAGGCTTATCTAGCCTTATTCTTAGCTGACCGAACTCCAAATTTGTGAGGTTATTTTTATCAACAACCGGGTCGTAAAAATTTTTGATTCTTGTAAGCTGACCTTTGATACTGCCTCGTTTTAACTTTTATTATTATTTAACTCGGACATTTTATCAAAAACAATCAAAACAAATAATTTGACTGTTAATAATGACAAGAAACGGACATACGCGACCCCCAGCTCATATGATCTGCCCAATGGCTTTGCTGAGGTTCTTGCTCCTGGGCACCAGTAAACCCAACTGTACTCCCGACTAGAACTGATACAGCGTGGCCTGCGATCGCAGCTGACTCCTGCTGTGTCAAACAGACTGCGAAACGACGAGCGATCCAAAAATGCAACTGATAATTACTAATTTATGGCTTATTTGGCTCGATTGGACCAAAATGTTGGCTTCAATGGGCTGTATATAGGTTCTCCTTGAATAATGCACTTATTTCACACTAAATTGAATTCTATTAATGTAAAAAAGTTTTAATTTTGAATAATAATAGAAACTGTCTATATGACAAAAAATTTCTTAAATATTGACAACAACAAAACTGCCACCCGCTCGGAACATATCCTTTGTAGGAAGTACCGTGGCGTTATCATGTGGTTGAGATTACCACGGAACAAACGATGAGGCCGATTTTCTAAATGCCGGTTACGAACCAGCTTCCGGAATTAGAATTATAGAAGACCTCTTGCAGTTTCAACGGATAGTTCGAGAAGTGGGCATATATGAAAACCAAATTTTTGTCAGCCACATAGTTACTTTTGATGACGGAAGGTTATAATCAGGAGCAGACAAAAATCCTTAAAATGATGGAAATGGTCTATAAAACCCGATGTAATGAGTTAATCACTAGAAGACGTGAAAGGGGCTCTCAAACTCTGAAGCAAATTACAAAGCGAGATTTCTGTGCACCTCTGTGCTTGCTGCTTCTTGAGAGAAATAAGAAACAATGCGCACATTTACCAAATAAGAATTATTTTATAAATACATATTAATAGTTAAGCATTTCTTTACATTTCCAGTTAAATGTTTTGTTCTAGTTTTGATTTTGTGATATATTTTTTTAGTATAATCTATCATCTGTTGTTTTTGCCAACTTTTTGCATTTTTTCAATGGACATTTTGGCAAGGAAACTCCTACATGATGCAGAAATAATTTCTAATTTAATATGTAATAGTATATTGTGTAACTAGGAGGAAAAGTAAAACATTCCTGGACGACTGTGGTAGTTGCTGGATGAGGCGCAGGTGTCCAGGAATGTGCTTTTCCTACGAGTTGCACATATTATTTTTTATCCGATCGAAATTAATTAGAATACGTACTTATATAAATAGAGCCAAATATTACTGTAAATAAAAACGGTGTTTTAAATTTAAACTCAACATAATATCAAGTTTTGAATCGAGCGAGCTTGAGTTTTATTACGTAGCTACGGAAACTACAGCTAAATGTTACTTTTCATAGACGCCAGATCTGACAAACAAGGCGTTTGAATATGACAGAAATGTTACATTCCCGGCCTAGGACGGGAATGTTATATTCCCGGACTGTTATTTTCTATTCTTGTACAGTTATATTGCATGTTGCCAAGCAACGAATACAATACACTGGAATCATGACATTTGCGGTGAGAAAACACATCGGAAAGGTGTCGGTTTTCGGCCGATCGGATAAAAAATATTTTTGACTATAGGTAGCCCCGGTTACGGTACTGTCTTTAGAAAATTATCCGAATATGATTACGGTATTTACTACAGAGATAGGTTGTTTACTTCGTTGTTGAACATTTGGTTAAAAAGGAGCAACCATATTCCTTCATAATTACATACTAAAGAGAGAGTCTAAATTGGCTTAGAAAGACGGTCTAGTATTTCCAGACTAGCCAACGCGTTTTAAGATTGTTAGAATTGAACTTATTATTAAGTAAATTAACTTTTTTGGTGTTGGTTGGAACTTGTGCAATTTTCACCTTGGAACAATTTGTTTTGCAAAGATGGAGCCTCCGCAATAATTCAGAGCATATCTATACCGAAAAGTGCGAACTTCTGATTCATCTGGAGGTTGTTGTCACTGCGTGGATCAATGAAAGCAAAGATTAGTAGATTTAAATCCTTTCGCTCTTAAAAAGACCGAAATGCGTCCGTGAGATGTGCTGGTCTAAGTAGCTGGCAACGTTGCACGAATTCAATGGAACAATATTAATTTGTTCAAAACAAAAAGGCAGGCAGACTCATTGCTAATCGAATTAATCTATTAATCTGTCAATCGGTTATTTAAACTAATCCATGAATTGAAAATAATGGTTCCTTTTTGGAATCGAATATCTATTATTAATTTTGAAACTTGCCTATCTCTAGTTCTGATATCATGTTCCAAATTCCATCTCAATAATCAATTTGGTTCTAGCAGTTAGATTTTTATTGTGTATATGGAATGTTTTTATTTGTAACCTTATAGAAAAAGGTGAGTGCAAAAAACGGAATAAAAAAGTTGTTACCAATTAACTGGTACTGCATTTTTACGTTTTGGGTTAGTAATATTTGACCTAAGGAAGATAAGTACTGGTGAGAAAACAACTAATTTAGATTCTACTCGTACTGAGGTCACAAAATTTTCAATATTTTGAAATTAGTTAAAATTAGGTGCGGTATTAGAAATAATTTATAAAATTTTGCAAGAACCTAAAATATTTGAAATGAAAATTTTTGTTTGAAAAACAAACAAACTTGTTTATTTGAAGCATATTCTTGTAACATGGAAAACGTTAAACAGTAATAATTGACGTTCGGCAATATATGCGGAAATTTTCCATTTTATATAAATTTTAGTACCTCCAGCTTTTCGTTACGCTGTATATAGATCACCATCAGTAGCATGTACGAGCCATACATGCATACATTATTTATTTTTATATGTTATAAAAAGAAGAGTTACTTACCCTCAGCAGCACTCGTTTCTTCTATACAAGTTGCATGCAACTGGTTAGCCAACTCCTGCATCTCTTCACTTAAACACTAACAAAAGTTGCAAAATTCAATTAAAGGGAATGAAAAATAGGTAGTTGCTTAAACTCAAAGTGATTTACCGAAAATTACTGCCTTGTACAAGGATAATGGGTGCCATTAAACCTACGGATGTTGGCTTGATTTAAATGGATAAATGTATTATTGTCCGTAAAATTGAATTAGTAGGTTAGTTGAAAAGTAGGTTTAAAATTAGTATACCAGACTCAGTTTAACATTAAGAAATTATTAGGTGGCCCAAGGGACAAAATTGAAATGTTAGAAAGAGATGGAATATATGAAATTGGATGTATGGATTGTAACCAAAAATAATATATTGGGCAAACTAGACGATCCATACAGACGAGATTCAAAGAACATATTATTATAGCTCATTTAAAATATGGTAGAACAGAAAAATCAAGTGTTGCCGAGCATGCTTTTGATTATAACCATATAATAACAATGAAAAATTTAAAATTAATTCATAATATAACTGATTATTAGACGCATATGAAAATATGGAAATTATTAAATGTAAGAATAGAAATGTATGAATAGTTAAAATAGAGATAGGGGGCCTATTCCGTATACTCCATTTTATTGGCTGATCCAGCGTGACTAGTGGGATTCCAGGATTGGTTCTTTTTAGTTCCGCTTGATTTAGCAAACAGTAGTATAAAAGTGAGTTAGGTAGATTTTAATTTTTGTTTTAATCATCTCCTGATGATGCTAACATAGTTAGCGAAACGCGCGTCGAGTGCAAAAATTCTGTTTCGGTATTGCGGATAAAGCTCAGTTTTAGTGCATGTTGCCGAAGGTTCCAAACCCCAACATAGCATAGCGGTTAAAATAGGTTGATACTAAGTGAAACGGCCGAAAGATGATTAGACGACTAGCCAAAACTAACCAAATTTATAAAAATTGATCGGAACCGACTCAATAATTTGAGACTAACTGAAACTAACCGAAAGTTAATTGAACGGCTAACCAAATCCATTAAAATTGATTATAACCTATCGGAACCGGTTCAAATGACTAAGGTATCCTTGTCTCTCACTTTAGATCAGAAAGACGCTTACCAGCGACTGAAACTCATCACCGCAGACAGGAGCAGATTACAGCAATTAATCATGACCCGGAGAAAGTTCAAACTTGGGGCGACCGAAATTTAGTCCGGTTCAATGCAGCCCGTTTACCAAGAGGGCCAATACAGCGGGCCCTGACATTATTATGGGGAGAATCAGGATCGAGCATTCCTTCATCCTCGTCAATCGAACTGCTGGGTGTCTCGGTCAACAGTAATATGTCCTGGCATGACCATGTTGCTAATATCGCAAAATCAGCCTTTTAGAAGTTTGGTGCGTAATTCAGTCCGGTTAGTGTAAATGAAAATATAAATTTTCTATTTTAGTGAATATTGTCTACAAAAATGGTAAAATAATTATTAAAAAATGGCGACGAACTCTTAAATTTGAAAATCAGATGTTCTTAGCCTTGCAAGAAAACTAATGTGAATGCTCACTTTACATGCACTTCTTATTTTTTGTTCCATTCTTTCTGGAAGCATACAAGCAATAAAAAGGTATTTATATTTTTCCACAAAGTTGGGGTTTGGAATCTTCGGCAAAATGCACTACAGCACAGTTTTATCTATAATACTAAAACAAAATGTTTACACTCGAGGCGTGCTTCGTTAACCATGTTAGCGTCATGAGGAGATGATTAAAACTAAGCTTACAATCTACCTAACTCTATTTTATGCTAACTTATTTGAGATGGCTTCACGGTCAGCGAAATTTCTCGTAAGTTTTCTCCCAAGATTAGTGAGTGCAGATATTTGGTTTCTAAAGTCTTGTAAACAATTCAATTATTAAAATTGATATACCAAAATCTTCTCCAATTACAGAAAAATTATATTTTTTATCAGAGAAAAGTGGCTGGATCTAGAAATCAATAATCTGTACAGTAAACGAAGATTAAATTACAAGCATACAGACTAAATAAACTAACATTTAGATTAACAAATATTAAACATGAAGAGTGATACGAGTTCCAGAGAGAAATCTTTTTAATAATTGATACAAAATACACCAACAAAATATCATCCATAAATAAGAAGCATAAAAAATTCAGGAAAAGGAAACCTAACTCTGACAGTTCCAGGGACAAATGTTTTTAATAATTGATATCAAATACACCAACAAAATATTCATAAATAAGAAGCATAAAAATTCAGGATAAGGGAACCTATCTCTGGCAATTCTCGGGAAGTCGTAAACATTGTGGTAAACCAATCTTCTCGATCGTTTGATAAAGCTGAATTGGGTCTTCAAGCTTTTCATGCGTAAATTTGAAAACGAAATCCGTCAGGAGTTCGACTATTTTCCAATAATATGATAGGGGTATTTGGAAGATATTTTTGCGATTTTTAATACAAAAACTGCTAAGATCAAAGATGTTGTAACCAAACTAAGCAACCGTTTCCCCACCATTAAATTTTAAATTTGCTTATGAAGTCGAGAATAATAATAACACACTAAAATTTTATATTTATAGAAAAAGTACTGCCATCAACCGATATATTCCTAATGACTCCATCCACTGCGACCAGCATAAAATGGCCATATTTAATTTTTTAGTACACCGTATGGTATGGTTAACTTTCCTCTCAGCAGAAAAAGATTTAATAATGATAAAGAGACAGTTAAGAATATGGCGAAAATTAATGGTTTCAATACTAACTTAATATATAGATTAATTAAAAGGAAGACCAATTGTGATTCCACTTCTTTCGTTAATCAGGATGAAAATACAAAGTATGTCTCGTTACCATATAATCCTAGGTATGCTAGAGGTCCCCAAAAATTCTTTAAGGAATGAAGTGTAAAAGTAGTATACCAAACTCAGTTTAACATTAACTAATATTAGAAAGAAGTGGAATATATTAAATTGGATGCATGGATTGTAACCAAAAATATGTTGGGCAGACTAGAAGATCTATACAAACGAGATTCAAAGAACACATAGCCCATTTAAAGTATGGTAGAACAGAAAAATCAAGTGTTGCCGAGCATGCTTTTGATGATAATCATAGAATAACAATTAAAAATTTTAAATTGATTCATAATATAACTGAAGGGGATTATTAGGCGCATACGAATGTATGGAAATTATCAAATGTAAGAATAGTTTAAATAGAGATATATTCCGTATAATCCATTGTAGTATTGGTTGATCGGTCGTGACCGGTGGGATTCCAGAATTGGTTGTTTTTGGTTTGACTAAGCAAACAGTATCAAAGAGAGATAGGTAGATTTTAAATTTAGTTAAAATCATCTCCTGATGATTCTAATATGGTTAGCGAAATGCGCGCCGAGTGCAAAAATTCTCCTTCGATGTTGTGGATAAAACTATGTTTTTGTGCATTTTGCCGAATGTTCCAAACCCCAACATAGCAAATATCTGTGATCGCGCAACCGAACGACGAATCACCTGATATTCCAGAGAATGATGATAACGCAACTGTTCGCACGAACGCCGATCAAAATCCTAGGGCCAAACATATGCTTCTGTAAATTACGGTTCTAACCAACTAATGGTGCAACAAGTTATGCATTCCCCTGATAAAACTAAGATTAATTATTTTTTCGATAAAAAAAACGCCGAATAACCGTCCAATTATCAGAAAATAGTTTTGAATTATTATGTTGAATTTTATAAGAGAATTTATCTTACCAAACATAACGTATCATATGTACTTTGAAATCACAGATACGTATGAACCTTTCTGCTGGGTTATAGAAAATAACTTCAAATGTTTATATTAAAACGTCTAATTAAATTAGTAGAAGCCAATAAAAATTATATCAAATAAATAATACAAAATTATCATGAGGGCAAAACTAACCACCGCGCATGGCTGTGAAATATGTAGTCGTAGCAAATATGAACGAAACCCTGCAAAAAATCCTATGAATATAACATCCGCTGTCTCATGACATTTTGAAATAATCCATCTTGATGCTTATACCCTAGAAAACATAAAATTCCTAACTATCATTGATAGTTTCTCGAAATATGCACAAGCATATCATTTAAGATCATTAGCATCGACAGACATTTTCGATAGCTTCCTAATATATTTTTCCCATCACGGAATTCCCATACAAATAATTGTTGATAATGAAACTGAATTTAAAAATGCAGTTGCAACTAAATTACTGACATTACAAAAACTCAGATTAATTTTTGTTCCCCACATCGCCCTGAATCGAATGGTGTAATAGAACGGCTATATTTTCTTTAGCTGAATATATTAGGTTACTTAATAACCAAACCTTCGCTAATTCACCAATTCACCAAAAAAATTGTTTACATCGTACTCGCGTATAATCATACTATACATTCTGTCACAAATCTTAATCCCATCGATATAATTCAAGGTCATATAACGACAAACGACGCTATATAATTAGATCAAATATTACTAACCAATTATGTCAACGAACGCATAAAGAAAAAGCCAAAATACTTTATTCCCAGCTTAACACAAAACTAATTGAACAGAAAGAAAAATTCATATCCAAAATCAATCAAAACAAAGATTTCCCTGAAAAATTTAAATCTGAACAAACTGTATAAGTACACTAAAAAACACATACGTCAGAAAACAGCTGATAAATTTGACAAACCGACTAAGTTAATTACCACAAATACTAAGGAAAAGACCGGAAATACAGAGACACAGGAAAAGGTGCTCTCTCTAATATAAAACGTCCTCTTAAGAAAAAAAAGTTTCAACTAATTTTCCATTATCTCTCTCTTTTCAGAGCAATACAAGTGACACTCGCATTCGCACTTGACGCCAAAATATTAATAAAGGATAACCCTGGACTAATCCTATTAAACTTAGGACAAGCAAAGTTAGAAGAGAAGAATCACTTACACATTACTACACTTCTATGACCTCAACCCAATTGTTTTAGAAATAAACAAATTACATAGCCAGATTAGCAAGTAAAAAAATTTAAGCGATTCCGTAACCACACACGTAGAATATAGGGACGAAACAATTAATTATTTTAAAATCTGTCAAGTCGAGGTCAACGTTACCAAACCAATATTACATCAGAACCACTTAAATAAGTAAACCACTTAAAGATTTCCACTAACTTTATTTAAACATGACACGTCTTTCGACGGTAACGTCTTTTTCAAATGTGAATAGTTACACTAAAATATGCTAAAATTATATAGTTCAGCTGTTGCAGGTAAATTACAAAAAATAATCTTGACCATACCATAGGAAACAGTTAACAATTTCTAGGAAAGGTTTAATAACCGAGAAAACCCAAAATCAGTTTGTTCGTTAAGTACTATATTCAATTTTTTATATTAATTGATTTCCATAATTTCTAACAGATTTAATTTTTTACCTTTATTTTCAATAAGTAAAACATTGAAATCATTATTGAAAATGTGGTTTTCATTAATTAAACGACAAGCCTAATTAGAAGTATCCCTGCCATCCTGGTGTTCTTTAATTCTCTTTTCAAAAGGTCTACCAGTTTGACCAATATATACTTTGGAACACGAACCACAATTTAATTTATAGACACCATTTTTCTTACTTTTAGGTGTAGGATATTTGTTATTTTTAATGAACTTACTAATTTTATTGTTGGTTTTAAAGGCAATTTTGGCATTCATATTTTTATTTTTTATATACTGTGATATTTTTTGTGTTAACTTTCTTGTGTGTGTGTTACAATTTGATAATTGTTAAGTTCGTTATTATTAATTTTTGGGTACCTACACCCATTCTAAAGCTTTTTTGGTATAGTAATTTTTAATTAAATTATCAACAATATTAGCCTTATAACCATTATTCACAGCAATTTGGTTGATTATATTAATCTCTTTATTGTAATTAACTTCAGACAAAGGAATGTTATTTAGTCTATGTATAAAACTATTAAATGCTGCCATTTTTTGTGGGTCAAGAATATGTTTTATAATTTACCTGCAAGAGCTGAACTATATAATTTTAGCATATTTTAGTATAACTATTCACATTTGAAAAAGACGTTACCGTCCAAACACTTGTCATGTTTAAATAAAGTTAGTGGAAATCTTTAAGTGGTTTACTTATTTAAGTGACTCTTAGTTATGGATCTTCATCAAGTAAAGGGTAATTCGATTAAATTCAATATTAAATCAATTGGACACTTCCAGTAAATTGATCCTAGTAATACCAAAGGAAGGAGTAATTGAACTGATCTATGCTGGACAAGAATAGTATTTAAAATTATACGATACATATTTTGCCAATATTCCTATAGGATGCCGAATCTCTGCCCAACAGGAATCAATAAGCAACAATCGCCATTCATTCCAACAAGAAAATCAATCCCCTATTTTAATGGAGAATCGAAACAACTGCCTGTGCTGAATAAAAGCGTCCATCTATGCAATCAATCTATGCCAATATTCAGCGAAGTGATCCCCAACTATTTGGACGATCCTTATTTATGGAGTATTGATTTCATCCGCTATTTATTTTATTTACAAGAAGGTCATCCAGAAAATATGTATCCCACCAAAGAAGCTCAGACAAGAAGATTGAACAACGAGATGTTCAACTACCCTTACAGATTGCATAGTTGAATCTTCACGGAGAGGAGTTATATGGTGCATGGTGCCCACACCTTGTATATTGCTGACTAAAGACTATTTCTGCCTATGCTTGGCTTTCAATTATTACATTTCATTCTTTAGCTTCGCGTTCCCACAGCAGTCAGAGTTAGTTAAAGACGTTAATCAGACTTATTTATTGTATGAGGGAAATAGTTAATATTTACGCAAATTATTATATACCTAACTTTAGTTTTGGACAAACAAATTGTTGTTAAAAAGAGACAATCGCGTTCTCGATATGTCACAGATTTAAAATTTAAAATTAGCCATAATTCTTGGCGGATCATTTCCTGTGTCATCGGTTTGCTTGTCAACACTATCATTAGTGACACCTTTGGTGTTTCACCCAAAAACGTGGTTTTGCCCTTTTTTTTTACTCAATACAAAAATCACCTTTCGCACTTCACACATTTAATTTAATTAGCAATAATTTTCAACATATTAATGTAACAAAGTGAATTTTATCAATTCCTTTTTTTTTTAATTCTCTTAAAATAATTAACAACATTCTGTTAATAGGAAGTTCTTTTACTTCCTTTGTAGGTAACACTGATGATGGCTTAGGCTGAAAGCGCCTTGTTACGTTTTATAAGAAGAAGAATCCTTTTTTGGGGCAAAGAGTTCCCGGCCGCGATACGTGAACGCTCTCCACATTCAAGACATACAATACATAACCATAGTTTAAAAATTTCAATCCATTGCTTTGTACCGTATATTAGTAATGTTAGTATAGTGTAGTGTTTATGTTTATACGTAAATATGACTGCCTGGAATAACGATTCAGAATTACAATTTTTGAACATTACCAAGGAGAACCTGTACTATAAGATACCCAACATCGGTATTACAGACAAAAATCAAAACAATGATGCCTGCTTTCGGATTAATAGTTTAATCGGCATAGTTCTTCTTGAAAAACAAACATTATAATTAGCTAAAGCGCATACAGTCAATGCTGCTGCTACAATTTTTCTTTCAACTGTGAACATTGTGAGTGTGGAGATGAGGTTCTAGGCCGCGCCGTTCAAGGTTATTCGCGGCTTGAGTCTCGAGCCGGCTTCAAACTGTTCGAATTTGCCCGAATTGTAACAGTTGAACTAGGTTTGTATTGACTTCAATGGCTAAGTAGAATAAGAGATTTACTGCTTTATAACTTTGTAGATTAAGAGTACCCAGACATTTGCATTTTTCTATTCGAGGCCCTTCATATTTAGTTCAGATTTTTCTATAGATTTTATAGCTCTAATTAGAAAATATTCGAAAGACGTAAACCCGGACATACAATATGTACCAAACAAAGGTGCTTCGTTTAAAATTCAATTTCTGCTTGCCTTGAGCAAGTGGCGGCGGCATGACGCAATACGAACTAAACTTCGAAGTGCACTTTGAATTAATTATGCTTCTAAAGCAGCGCGCTAGTTCCAAGAGGTAATTGTTTATTGCGTCTATTGAGTATATTACTCGAATGTTTTTTTTGCCTTTTTATATACAGATGAAATTTAAAACGGAATCAACGGATTGGATATATTAAGAAACTCTCTTTTAAAACATAGTCAATGATTTTAATATAGTTCTCGAAATTCCACTGTATAATATAACGACGTCGTTCCACCAAAAGCGTGGTTTAAGCATCGGCCTTTAATTATGTATATCTTTTAAAATGTGACGATTAACTTTCTAATTGTGAGTGTGAGTGAGCGCTAGTTTCGTGGGTAACTTATGAATATGCGGCCGAAAGCGCTCTTAGGAAGCCCTTTTGGATTAAAATTTTGCATGGAATACAAAGTGTTTCATACTGTATAATATCGCAAATAACATAAATATTGTTGATGAGCTTTCGACTTTATTTTCACAAGTTGTTATCATAAAGTTCGTTTCCCGAAAGTTTGCCCTTACATCATCAATGACGTCACAATTTGAAAAAGAAGAGTTTGTCGTAGCTAACTTATATAAATCCAATAGTATTCAAATTGTGTATTAAAGTTAGACAATATTGAAGCAAGGATGTTCTAAAACGCTCTTTAGATCACGTTCGGAATTGTTTTCTAATAAAATTTTTAATTTAGAATAATTCATCTGAGAGAGTTATCCGAAAATATAAAAATTAATTAACTATATAACAGTGGTTTTATACATCTTGCTTATACAAAAATGTATCTACTTTTCGCGGTTTTATGATACTGCCAAAAATGTATAATTTAATGTGTTTTGTGTTTCTATTAAACACAGTAAGCAACTGCAAAACGATTCGTTTTTCTTAACTATATGGTAAAAAACAATACATGTAGATATGGAGGTAAAAACATAGTAAGCAGGATTTATTACAAAAAAACTCTTAGCGAAACATAAATCAAGAATACAAATATACAAACTATAAATAATTAATAGAACAAGTGCTGTAGATAATAATATGTCCTATTGTTGTGCATGATTCATGTTTATCAAATAAATTATTACCGGTCTCTCCACCTCAGCTGCATACTTTTTAATAACGCGGCTTTGGAAAATTTTGAATTACGTTTTGTTGGAAATTACCAATATCAATCAACTAATTTGGTGGCCTTAAATATATGACAAATTTTTTATTTATCCATATAACGAACATTTTCTTAAAGATTTTCTAAATCATATTAACACTAGAGATCCTGCAATCCAATTCATCTAAATAGTATATTGAGATATTAGTTTTAAAATATCATATTTTTTCGCACGAGCACGAAATTAGGCAACGACCCGCTTGCGGGGAGTTTCCTAACGTGCGAGTACGCTAAATGTATTTTTTATCCGTTCGGACGTAAAACGACACCTTTCCGATGTGTTTTCTCACCGCAAAAGTCATGATTCCAGTATATTGTATTCGTTGCTTGGCAACATGCAATAACTGTACAAGAATAGAAAATAACTGTCCGGGGATATAACATTCCCGTCCTAGGCCGGGAATGTAACATTTCTGTTCTATTCAAACGCCTTGTTTGTCAGATCTGACGTCTATCAAAAGCAACATTTAGATGCTATTTCCGTAGTTACGTAATAAACTTCAAGCTCGCTCGATTCAAAACTTGATATTATGTTGAGTTTAAATTTAAAATACCTTTTTTATTTAGAGTAAGATTTGGCTCTATTTTTATAAGTACTTATTCTAATTAATTTCGATCGGATAAAAAATAGTATGTGCAACTCGTAGGAAAAACACATTCCTTAACTCCTGTGTTGCCACAGTTGTCCAGGAATGTTTTGCTTTTCCTCCTAATTACACAATATACTATTAAAACGTGTATTTTATACTATTTTTTCTATTTTGCACGTTTTTCTAATGAAAAACAATTTATTCAAGTCGCGATCAAAAGTTGGACGGTCGTCTTGTCACTTTTGACGTCTGTATTATCAGGAATCCGATTCAAAACGGTGTCGAAATTTTTGCTAGTGAGCCTTGACATTGAACAATTTTGTTAATATCATAGCAACCAGTCAACAAAAATAGTGTCGAAAAGAGCTTATTTTCGACACTACTTTGCGTATCGAAAATACCTTCTTTATGATACCAAAATAGAAAAAAAGAAATTAATGAACCTTTCATTCCGTGACATTCTTATTAAAAGAGATTTAAGTAGTTTCAAAAGGAAAATATACAGAACACATACACACACGAACCGATAAATATTAAAAAGGTAGTTGTATATTATTTTCATTATATCATCTATATGCCAGAATGAAAATAATTTGTAATAATCAAGTTCTAAATAATGTTTTGATTAATAGTAACTGCCCTAGAGATTTTATTAAAACGGTTTTATGGAATTTCAACAACCAAATATTAGTCAAAATCAAAATAGGCCTCCTCTTTATTCCTTATATTCTTGGCTTATCAGAAAAAATATAGCGAATAGACGTAACAAAATTAACATTCGTATAATTTTCAAAACAGACAATTCCCTTAGATCTAAAGTAATAATAACATAACTACACAATGAAAATGAAAAAAACAAACAAGTAGTTTATAAGATCCTGAATGTAATATATTTTCTATAGGTAAAACCTGTGTAAGGCGGAAACATATTTAGAATATAGAGGTTTGAAACATAAGAATATATAGGTTTGAAACACATTTACCTGACGCGATGTGATGCGATGCAGCATGACGCGACGCAACGCCATGGAGATCCCCTACGTTTTAAATGGAAAAAATGTTTGAATGGAATTATTAATAATTGATCATGTCAGAGAACACCCTTTGTTTATATGACATAAAAAGGCAATTTTATAGAGATCAAACTATGAGACAAGAAGCATGGGAAGAAATAGCTCGAAAAATTTAGCAGGTTAAATTCTGTTCTCTAAAATGTTATGAAAATATTCAAACTGATCCTTTTTCATACGAAATTACATATAAAATATGTTACTGTTTTAATCCTTATCCAGAATTTTTAATAAGAGTCTGAAATTCACCATCATGTTCAAACATTTCTGCGGTAATTTCTTCTCAGAAATCTTCATCCGGACTGTCCATTCTACACTTAAATTCAATTTCAACTGACAACTGTTCTCGCGTGTGATCGTCATTAAACCAATTATGCAGCACATCGCGTTGCATCCAATCGAGTTTATATGCACACAACCCAGAAACGTCGAGTAGAGTTGCGTCGGTTCGCAACAGCTAAGTATGTTTCCGCCTGTACAACGTTATAAAAAGTATAAAAGAACACCAAACCTACATTAAAAGTACACAATTTCTCAGATCACAACAGAAATAAACAAAAAAAAACAGAAATCACAGCAAAAATAAAGTGCAGGTAGTTTTTCCTCAATTTTAATGAAAAATAAAAACAACTTAAAACAAGAAACTTTGGTAAAATCTCACTCGTCTTAAAAAAATAATATGGAATTTTACACCTGTAAACGTGAGTAAATCATAAAAAAATCACAAAAAATTAATCCTACATCCTAAAAAAACATAGAAACAAATAAAAACAAAGGTAACCAGATAAGAATTATCTGCAGAAAAGTTAAAATTCTTATCTAGGAAAAAAACAAATTTTAACCATCTTCGGTCTTGACCAAATTTATCAAGTACTGTCTCGATAAATTGAGTTTTATCGCTTTCAACTTTCTTTCTATGTACACTAAGTAAGCATAAGGAAGCTAAGCGATTTTCGGCCATCGTTGACCTTAACCAAGTTTTGACTCTTCGTAGAGTACTAAAGGAACGTACAATTGAACAGGTCGTAGGTGGTGGGGAAAGAAAAACCTTTATTGCGTTAGCAATTGCGGGCAAAAACTGACATTCTTCAGTGAGCAGTGTGAAAAAATCTATATCATCAGAAACGTTTTTATTTTTCCACATATCTTCCCACGTAGAGCATTCTGCCTCAAAATGTTCGATATGGTACTGTTCAGCTAAATTTTTAATGACGTCCGCGGTTAGATTTAAAACTTTAGATGGATGCAAATTTACTAACGAAAAAGCAAATCTTGAAGTTAATGAGCTAATTAGGGAATCTAAATTCGGAATAAAAATAGATATTCTAAAATATGCCTCCGGTGAATCTGCTTGGACATTTGATCTCATAGTTTGACGCTGTGTTATCCTAGGTGTTTTAAGTTCTACGTCAAATATATATTTCCGTATTCCTGGCATTTTTTAAAAATTCCGGAAAATACTGGATTCGGATTTTCCCTTTCTCTTTGAAAAATCTCAATGAAATACTTAATATGTTTTTTTACTGACAGAGGATTAGTGGACACACCTTGCAAAGCATTTGCTACAGGTTCGAGTTTCGAAGAATATTTTGAAATTGTAGTTAGACAAATTAGGAAAACTGGTTCTGATGTATAGCAAAAGAGCTGATGTGCTTTTTGTCTACTCTGGGTATTAAAGTTCTGATCTATTGAAATATTTTTTAAAGTTTCTTTTATAACGACAAAATTTTCTGCAAATATTCTTATTGACTTATACTTTGCTCTTGTATCTGATAAGAGTGGAATATTGGTAACCAATGACCTGCGCTTTGGGCTCTCTCTAAAGAACTTAATTATTGCTTTAATAACACCGATACTGTTTTGAATTTGCGGAACTGAATTAAGGTCATCTATAACAAGATTTAGCCGGTGTGATGAACAGTGAAAAAATGTTGCTTTAGGATATAGATCTCGAATTAGCTTTTGAACGCCATTTTCCGCCATAGTAGAGCAACCATCAAAACCAAATCCAACTAGTTTTTCTAAATGTAAACCACAATCCCTAGCATATTTTAACAGTGCATCAGATATTGCTTGAGCCGACATTGATGATAATTCCGTAAAACCTAAAAATTCCTCTTTCACAATGTTGCTTCTATCAACATACCTAACTCCAATAGATAATTGTTCGACTCCAGCAATATCTGCTGTTTCATCTGCTAAAAGTGAAAAAGCATTGCAATCATTTACTTCATTTACAATCGTATTTTATATCACTTCACCACATATTTCTATAATTTTATTTTGACACATGTGGGATGTGTATTTGGTATTTTTGCTATAGCTATTTAGATGTTCTTCTAGTATTTTGTCGCCGCTTTCTACTCTAAACCTAATGAGATCCTCGAAATTACCCTCATAAGTCTCCTTTCCTCGAAGAGCGATGTCGTGCATTCCGCAAAATATTATAGACGAGGTAATAGGAATCAGCTTCTTTCTATTACTGTCCACTAATAATCGATCATACGTATTTATTTGTTCAGCTACTGCATTATTTTTTTCAGGCATTATTTTAATGAAATGTGAGGCTTGATATACTGATTTTTTATGCCAATCGCTTTTTTCGTGTAATTTTGCACATTCATGCAGATCTCTATACTTCCTAAACTCCTTTTTTATAAAAGCCCCTTGGAAACCTCTGTGAATGGCTGGTTTAAAAACGACGCAAAACTTGCAAAGAGTCCCTTTTAGTGTTTTTGAGTAAGCCATCCACTTGTAATTTTGCAACCATTCCCTCCTAAACGCCCTCTTTCGTTCAACAACATCACTTTTAAAATTATAATCAGGAAAAGGTGTAAAAGGATTCATTAAAAGATTGTGCTTAGTTATGTCGCTTATGTTAGTCACCGAAATAAAATCTCCCAAATCAAATTTTTCAGAATCGGTTATTGATTGCGATGATTCGTTGTTTATTTGAGCAGAACTCGTGTTTCCTAAATTAAAAGAAGTGCTGGGAAACGCCACTGGTAATTGATTTAGTTCTGTTTTAGTTTTAAAACTATCCAGGTTTGCTTCGTGATTCATTTTTATTTTTTTTTCTGTATGTTGTAAGCAATCATCACTGGAGGTCTCAGTCCTCGGATTTTTTGTTTATTTGGAATATCCATCTTTATTATTTAGACTAAAAATGCAACAAAAAATCCTTTAACATTAAGTATAGAAATGATTGTCAAGAGAAACTTACCAATAAAACTAGCTTCACTTTATGCAATCACAATGGATAATTTCTGTATATTTGAATCAATTTAAATCGGAATTTGACGATCTGCCTCCACTTAACTTTGTGATTGTCGGCTTGGTCCAAACAAGGCGCACCGATAGCACCGAAGATTAGCTCTGCTCTAAACTATTAAACTTTGCCGCTAGCGACGAGGCGTGCTTAGGTTTAGCGTTGCCATTGTCATTGTTGCCAATATTTCATTTTACTTATTAATTTAATTGTAGAAAATTAGTCAATGTTCTGTTTAATTTAATTTTAATATTGTAAAAAAATAGTCACTGTAATTTTCAGGTACCCATGCATGTTTCACTGAATTTTAAATGTAATTTTATACTAAGCGTTATTTTAATTTTGCAGGGGGGGTGGGCAAATGCCCCCCCCTTGCCTCCCCCTGCCGGCGCCCATGAGCAATATTTACCAAATAACACTTGCATATCACACTATAAAAAAATCCCAGCCCCTTACAAAGATGGAATCCGGATAGGCATTGAAATTGCCGAAGCAGAACTCAGCGCTTTTTAAATTTGAGCTCTGAGAAAACTCATAATTGTGTTGAAAATAAGAAAATAATAGGTGAAAGTTTGGTTTAGTTTGAATTAGATTAGGTTAGATTAGGTTAGTTTACCAAAATATACCCCATAAATACATATTACTTCAAGTTTCGTTCGTTCTTACAGCTTGTAACGTTAGCATTCGATTCGTCTCTCAATCCCCGATAACACGGTTAGTTCCACTTAGTCTCAACTGATTTTAGCCATTTGAGTCGGTTCCAAAATGTTATAATCGACTTTAATAGATTTGGTTAGTTTTGGTTAGTCGTCTAATCAACATTCGGCTAGTTTGGGATAGGTTGGGTTAGTCGCCTAATCAACTTTCGGATAGTTTCACTTTGTCTCAGCTTATTTTAATCATTTGAGTCGTATCCGATATGTTATAAAATTTTTTAAAAGATCTAGTTAGTTTTGGTTAGTCGTCTAAAAAACTTTCGGTTAGTTTCCCTTAGTCTCAACTTATTTTACTTATTTGAGCCGGTTCCGACATGGTATAATCAATTTTAATAGATTTGATTATTTTGGTTAGTCGTTCAATAAACTTTCGTTGTTTCACCTAGTATCACCTTATTCCATTTCAACCGGTTCCGATATGTTATAATCAATTTTTGCTAGATTTGTTTAGTGTTGGTCAGTCGTACAATCAACATTCGGTTACTTTCACTTAGTATCAACTTATTTCACTCATTTGAATCTGTTACGATACGTTATAATTCATTTTAATAGATGTGGTTAGTTTTGGTTAGTCGTTGAATCAACTTTCCATTAAATTCACTTAGTCTCAACTTATTGTAGTTATTTGACCCGGTTTCAATACGTTATTATCAATTTTAATCGATTTGGTTAGTCTGCCAATAATCTTTCGGTTAGTTTCACTTAGTCTCAACTTAATTTAGTTATTTGAACCGGTTCCGATACGTTATAATCAATTTTAATAGATTTGGTTAGTTTCGGTTAGTCGTCAAATCAATTTTCATTTAGTTTGGGTTAGTTAATCCAACTGTATCTGAATCTTAAGCAATATGAAACTTAAATGACTATTTTCCTTCTTAGTATGTTTATTTAATTACCTTAAGTTTGTTGTTCACTTTTTGATTACTTCATTCGATAAACTTATAACCGTATTGGCAATTGGCAGCATGTGAATTGACTAAACATATTCGTGAATCAGAGTACCTCTTACACTCCGACCATCTATGGGGTCAAATTGGCGATGGTAAGGTGGAAGTCTTAATACTCGGTTACTATATTGTAAAGCTAGTATATCAAGTCTCAGGTGACAAAAAATTATATTTTAATAACGTAATCTAATATAAAAACAACCTACTGTTTGCATATATATTTTTTTTGTTAGAGACTTTTTAACTGTATGTCACAAATCTATTTTCATTGCTGTATTTAGATAATCAATATTTCTATCTTGTAGCCACCTTAGAAGTAGTGTTCAGACGAACTTCAGTTCGGAGTCTTTTCTAATCGCCTGCAATGGTAGGATGCATTATGCATCACTTATGAAAAAAGGTTCTTCTAAATCTCTGAGTAATTGTTCCAGAAACTATTTTTAGAAATTTTCCTCATTCATAGCTACATGGTAATCACCGGACTTTCACCCAGATTTACAAATACACAACACCTGTCTCTGATACGGAATGTAAAATAATATATCTATCTGACGTCTTCTAAACTTTTCTATTTGAAAGTTTTAATCTCGGTTTTAGTACAAAAGGCGGAGAGTAGTACATTTGGAATAAATCACAAACTGTTTAAAACGGGAGAAAATGTTAGCGTTATTTTGTGATCAAAAAATACAACAAGATGCTTTTAGATATTATGGAAATATATAAATTAACATTGATTTGATAAAATTTAAACGTTTCACTGCTTCATTGCCTTCTATCTTGATAAAAAATCTATTTCAAGTTTAAGTTTTTCAATACAGCAGCGAATTTGAAAACCGGACATGGCTTGTGGTAAAATGGATTTTTACTCATGTGTTTCAACATCGGCAAGCCTTAACGAATGCTTTCAACACTTGATATGATTTATTAAACATGAATAATTATTTAATGGTTAAATTATTTTCATGTTTTACTTTGGTGACAGATAAAATACATGATTCTGCTTATTAACAATAATGAAAATATCTGGGGATGCAATCGAGACATAGTTATAGATAGATAAGTCAACAAAATTTGATTTGAAAACGCAAATAATATGTTAATATTTTGTCGCTGCTTCATATAATGTGTCAAGCATAACAGCGCAAAAATTATTTAAAAACCAAACAACTCCATGATTCTTCATAGAAAATTGTATCCGCTTATCAATAATTTTATTTAAAAAAATATAGCTATCAAATTAGATCATATATATTTTGTCCAGTTATGCTGTAAAATATATGAATATCTAAATGATTCAATAATTTATATTAGAGCAGGTATGTTCATAAAGTCTTGGTGAATCCAGTTTTAGAATATTTTACATAGACAAATTATATTTCTGGAAACTCCTTTTTCAATTCTAGCAGTCAATATCTCCATAGGTTACTCTTGGCTTTTATTATATTGTCTTATCGTGTATAGTTGATTTTTGGCTATTTGAGTAGAAAACGTATACGTTAAAAATGCACGCTAAACATTAGAGAAAAAAAATACATTTTATGACAATTTATTTGCAGGAAAAAGACGCACTCAATAAAGTGTGTGGTATGATTGTTCTAAAAACCAAAAATACTCACTATCATCAAGAACACTGAAGAGGAGGCTTTATCTAGTGTAACTCTACCACTCATGCATGGAACCGCAGGTTAATCATTTGATGCTAATTAAATGTTAACAAAATATAGCAGTAATTTTCGGAAAAATCCTTAGCCTGATTCAAACGTATTTCATATACATACCAGGATATTGGGTAGAATCAAAAATAGTCCGAAAATAACTATACGAATCATTTTCACTTAAACTGAGATCCCACCTTCGATGCCGCTTACTGAACTATAAACGATTTACACAAATTATTTTCATTTATACCGGACACTTCATGTTAGAAAATGTTTTAACTCTAATAGATAGGTACTCATATCCGAACCATGATTTAAAATAATTCGTTTTATTAGAATATTAAAAATACAAATTATTAGGAGACGATAAATGTGGGTGTGCGTAAATAAATGGATGATTTCTATACATTGTCATGTGTTAAACATAGTAATTATTGAAATCTTTATTTCCAATTTCCCTGTTATATAGGAACATATTGGATTTTGTTTTGTTTTTCTCTTCTGTTATGGGAATTTTGATAAATTCCAAGGTATAATCATACTGCTTATAATCTTTCTGAATTCTAACACATGCCTTAATCCTGGATAACTTTCTTGTATGTAATAATGTGATTAGAGTCAATGACAACAGGAATAGGTATATATTTGTCGCTCTCCTGCTGAGTTTGGTATTGCTATTTAGAGTCGAAATTACACCAAATTATACTGACGTCATGCTGACGGCCAAAAACGTATGTTTCGTAATATTTATTATGCAATAAAGTGCTGGTAGCTAATCAACAACGATATTTGTACGGGGATGAACATGATAAAAAATGTCAATGGCACTTTGAATATATTGAGGCGACTAAACCTGGGCCCTATAACACAATGCTTACAATTGTACCAAGTCTACAAGTTACAAGTAAATGGCTTGTACTTAAAAGTAACCATATTTTCTGTAACACAATAATATTTCATATACTTGTAAATACTAGTGAAATATTCTACACTTGTATATTATCATTCTTACAAGGGTTCACCTTCACTAGCATCATCATTTAATTCCACATCCTCTTCTTTGTTTCTTATAATATTGCACAATGTCGCACAACATTTAAAAATGTTTGCGGCGAAGACTGGATCAACCTGTAGGTGGTTCAAAGGTGGTTCAAGCATGGACATTTTTCTTTCAATAGGCCGAAACCGCTTTCTGTAATGCGCCGAGTGCTCCAGTGACAGTGGCCTGCGCTGGGTTGATCGGATCGTCATAAGTTGGTGGAATTAATCATTCACGTAAGGGATATGCGGAATCATCATGAATCACAGCATTTCCTTGAGGTATCCAACCGTTTTCCATTCTACGCCACAAAGAACTGTTACGAAGTACTAGCGCATCGTGCAAGCTTCCGGGCCAATTTGCACTTATAAAATAAAAAATAAAACTTTAGGTCAGGCCCACACACAGCCATGCAATTGATTGAATGCTTCTCAGGGCAGTCGACGTAAGAGGGTTCGTTATTCCTGGGCCATCGTTATTTACGACGGTTCCATCTACAGCTCCACAAGCTTCTGGAAATCCCGCCAAATTATGAAAGCGTTCTATCACGTGCGCTGTATTGTTGGGCCATCGAATCAATTCATCATATTTTATTTCGTTTACGGCAGCAATAACATCGTGAACACATCTGCAGACGGTAATTTGTGACACTCCATGCATGTCACATACCCCATGGTATTGCCCTCCGTTGGCAGTGCAGAACAATAAGCGGTTTCTGTAATGGTGACAAGCCGAATCGTTTGATAAGCCACTGCTGGACCTCTATCTTGAAGAAGGGTTCCAGACTGTTCTCGATTGAGGCTGAACCTTTCCACAAATTCTCCGTCTCTCAGCATATTCTCTTCTAATACCGATACACTACATGAGCATTTTCGTTGTCACTATCCGAATCGCTTGACCACATATCGGCAATAAAATTATACGTCAATGGTGAAAGGCTTAACTACACGGAATCAACCCAGCTTTCAAGATAGGTAGAAAATTGTTAACAATTGTCGACATTTCCGTAACACAACAAAACAAGTGCGGCTGTTGTGTTATAGAAACAAACTACAACTGTATAAAAAGTTCCGTAATTATCAGTGCCCCCACAGTAACTACAATTGACTTTACGTTACAGAAGATCTACACTTGTATAATTTATTTGCATAATTGTTGGACTTGTAGCATTTGTGTTATAGGCCCTCTATTTTTATCGGCGAACTTATAAACTAAGACTACTAAAATTACACCTAAAAACGATATAACTTCTTTTCATTTAATTTCACGATATTTATGTGCAGATAAAGCCGAATGGATTCATAGAAACTGCAAAAGAGAAGCCCGTTAGCGCTTTTTGCGTGAGGAAGCAGGAAGCCCAATCTATTAAGGCTATGACTAAAATATTTTTCCTGATGACCTATAAAAACTTTGTTAATTACCGTTTCCCATCTGGCCAAATCTTCAAGTGGAGTTACCATTATTTTAGAAATATATGGATCGTATTTTCGCTTACATTCGGACCACTGCACCATTTCAATTGCATTAAATTAACAGTGGTATGGTAGCAATCGTAAATTTTTGTACCCTAAAGGTTTAATATATTCATTCGTAAAGTATTTTTTCCGATTGACAGCAAATATTAATTTTGCAAACACATATCAATCAGCAAAGTATTACTTTTCCTGCTAGACAGCAAAGTAAGGGCTTTCCTGCCTAGGCATGGGAATAAACCACATGACATTTGAAACTGGCAGAAATTTTATAAGCTTTCAAACTATAATTATTTTTCTATTACGCATGCATCATAATCAACGATTATCGCACGCTGCAGCGTGCTTAAAATGATGTTTATGATGCGCCTACTTTTTTAAAGGTTGCTATAGAAACATTTGATCATGTCAAATGTGACAGATTAATATATTCGTCAATATATCCCTTAAGATTAATATTTAAAACATTTTTGAGATTATGATGCATTCGTAATAAAAAATTTCTTATGATATACGTGTATAAGAAGCCTTTAAAGCCCTTGCAACTTACAAAACACTCCGCTGCGCGTCGTGTTTTGAAATATGTCGCTCGTGCTTTGAAGGACCTCTTATACACTTATATCATAATATACTCTTATGGACATATATAGCAACCAATCGTTCCAACAATTGCGATGTATATCAAATTTTGTTTTATTTATCGTTACAGGGAAAATAAGAAGATTGTGGGAATTGTAATAATTTGCAAATATACGATATACATATATCATTATAAACAATGGGAGAAAAAAATTATATGTTCAACTCGGCAGCCGCGGCATTCAAGCTACTACTTTGCTGCCTAGTATAACAAATAACTATTTTCACAGGGGCAGTTGCTGCGTGAAATGCTCCATATTTGATCTTTTATGGAACATTAATTTTGTTTTTCTTTAACCACCTGATTAACCTTTGATTGATCCAAGATTTTCTTAAGATTTCTTCTGATAGACCAGATTGATAGCTTGCATTGTAGACGATTTTTAAAGACATTGGAGGAAGATTCAGAAAGAGCTGAATTTTAAACTAGTTTTCAAATTTTTTATTGTTCATCTCATAATAATCCTTTTTCTATGATAGACGAAACTAAGGACAAAACAATCAAATGATCAGGTATAAACTTTTGCAATTCCCCAGTGGCTCCAGGAATTTCTAGTGGGTAGCAAAGCCAGTAAGTAAAAACTTTACAAAAACGTCTCCCGCACCTTTAACAGACGAACACGGCAACTACAGCCAAGGAAAAAGCAAACACGCCCGCCAAAATGTTTTCATCTCACTCTAGCTTAAACTTCCCCCAAGACCAGGCTCTTCACACCATATACAATATCCAACATCCACACAACCATGGCAGCATTTAAGATTCATCATCGTTTTCATTTTTATGTATGCTAATAAATAATTATTTACAATTTAACTTTAAAAAATGTTTTTTTTATCAATTTTCCCAATTTGAAATGAGATAGGCAGGACAAGTGCGTCACACGTCACAAAACCTGCATTGAAATTATTCCAATAAAGTCTAGACAAATTTTGTGAAAATGCTGTATTTAAATAGGCGATTATTATTGTGAAGTTTTGTACACATTCCAAAAACTGATGAATTGTTCCTGCACCACTCTTCCATCCTCCACATCTCAGATGCGGCTGGAAATTTAAGGCTTTATGCCTACAATTTTTGGAGGCTCAAAATGAACATTACGTGAAAAAATTTTCTACCTCCGGCAGCGCCTGCGGAGGGCTTTCCCTGCTTGTGCTGATAATGGATAGCATGGGGGCCCAAAAAGCTGAAGAGCCCCGGGGCCTGTTTCGACTCTCAGCGGCCCTGGATAGACTTTGACATGACAAATTGCTCCAGAAACTGCCGTCCTTCGCGTTGCACGTTGCAGTTGTTGAAACATCTCAGACTTCACCATTAATAGGGCCGTGCCTCGGGGCGCAGTACTTTCACTAACTCTTTTCCTTATTTATATTAATCACCGGTTTATAATTTTGCAGATGTCGATACCCTTGCCTTCCAACTTAGATTAAAAAAAAACCATTACCAGCATTTGAGAATTATGACCACAGACAGGAGCAGATTACAACAATTAATCAAGATATGGAGAATGTTCGAACTTGGATCGACTGAAATTTGATCCAGTCTAATGTAGCAAAAACCCACGCAGCCACTTTTACGAAGAAAGCCAATTTGGCGGGCCCTGACATCAATATAGCGGGATCGACCATTCCTTCATCCTCGTCAATCTGACTACTGAGTGTCCCGGTCAACAGCAATATGCCCTGCATTGACCATGTTGCAAACATCGCAAAATCAGCCTCGCAAAAGCTTGGTGCTCTATTTCGCAATAAAAAAAAAATTGTATACACCGCACAGCTGCTCTTGCTCTACAAAGCGCAAATAAGGCCGTGCTAAGAATATTAGTTACTAATCTGGGGTACCACACCAAAGCACATCCTAAAGCTGGTGGTTTCCATTCAGAAGAGAGCTGTGCTGTGTCGTCGGCGACCTGGAGTTGACCCGGGATCTGAGTAGTTTGGAACACTGCTTACATGTGGCCAAAATTTCCTTGTTTTACAGATATTTTTACTATTTTTCAGATATTTCCCCAACAACGCCTATCAGATAATAACGACAGACGGCAAGAGCGCACCCATTCAATGTACAACTGGAAACACTTAGAACATCGCTTTACAAGGCCTCCTTTATCAGTTGCACTGAATCACTGTGGAAGTCAACGTTTAAATGGGGGCAAACTTGCTCAATTTAGTGTCCGTATTTAGAAAAATTCTGAGAAATCGAAACGTTGAGTTAGAAAACTGACAACATCTTAGGATAGATCGTTCAAAAGTGCCCTTACAAAGTGTGATCATTTCTTTGCTGTTTCCAAAAATAACCTCACAAAATATTAAGATACGAATTCGAAATTTTTAGTTTTTCTCGGATATCTCTGGAAGTACTCGATATATCCCAAATATCAAAATGTCAAAATACTAGGCAATAGATTTCGCAACTGTGTCCAAATTTAACCCTTTGCTGTCCCTCTTACCGTTTACGAGATCCCAATAGTGAGAAGCGAATTTGTTTCACCCTGTATAATATAAATTCTAATTAACTCTTTCGGAACAACTTCCCCGATTTGTTATTAAAAAAAACGAGCATTAGCTGAGAGAATGTGACTCAAGGATTTCCACTAAGCCCAACTATGAAGTTGCCAGTTATAAATAGGTTAGCAAGCGTTATTAACATTCCCTCATCAATTACTTAATAGATTTTTCTATGAAATGAAGGATTATTTCATTCCATACCCAACAGTATTAGGTTGTCTTGGTAAAAGTTTGTCACATCCATGGTTGCCTAGGTTTTAGATGTTAGGTTATGACTGCGAGCGTGGAGAGTGAGGGGGATCCAGAGACGCAGATGTGCGCCAGGCAGCTGCTGAGTGAAAGACAGACTAACCCAAATTTGATTAACCAAATTACCCTCTAATTATAAAAAAAAAATTGATAAAAACTATAGGTCTGTATTAAAAAAAATGGCTTGATAGTTCTGAGAAATCGAAACGTTGATTTAGAAAACTGACAACATTTTAGGGTAGACCGTTAAGAAATGCCTCTAGAAAGTGTCAATATTTTTTTGATATTTTCAAAAATAACGTCAGAAACAATTTAAAACAAAAATCGAAAATTTCAGTTTTTTGCGTATATCTCCAGAAGTACTCGACATATCTCACACTTCAAAATGTCAACATACTGTCCACTAAATTGCGCAACTTTGCCCCAATTTAAACTTTGCTGTATCTTTTACCATTTACGAGATCCCAATAGTGAGAAGCAAATTTGTTTCACCCTGTATAATGGCATTGGCCGCAGATTTAGCTAGGCAACCCATGTGCGATTTATCAATCTATATATTATGTAACATATAATCTTTGTCATCCTCAAATAACAAATGAGGATATATATTTCTAATACCGGGTCTTAGACTATATGGTACCTTAATATTAGTTACCTTTTAAATCACCTTAACTGGTTGTACTTGTATTATTGTCGTGTTAGAGTCAATATCTATGTTCGCAGTTCATTAAAGCCTTTATTCTCGAGATTTTCTTTACTACAAATATAGGTAATGTTTATTTATAATAAACGAATAATGATCACACGCCAACTTTTCCTAAAAATGTGTCTTAACCAGTGTTTGAAATATACAAATGAAAAGTAAACAAAATTGGGTATAATTACAATTTTAGGTATCAGTCAATCCCTGGAAGGTTCTTCTCAATTTTGATGCTAGAACTAAATGAGATCGAAACAAGTCTATATACAATACCAACTGTAATTTTATTTTATTGTGGATGAGTTTCAAATGGGTGTTTCAGGGCAGATACAATAGTTCTCCAAAATTTTTAATAATCATTGGCAAAGTTGAGTATGGAGATAATACCCATAAGCCTCTAATCTAATCTAATATATTGACTTCCACTGGAGATAATAATGTGCCAATTGAAAACAATATTCCAATTCGATGTAAGAACGCATTTCTTTAAAACTAATCAATCAGTTCTCTGGAAATGCCCAATTTTCTGGAACTTTGTATTTGATAATTGCCGATTACTCCAGCATTGGGGAGAGTAATGTAGTCCGAGAACCTCTGCGATGTCTCCATCAAGTGGCCTGTGCATTCATGATGAAATGGGTAAAATCGGAATGAATATTTGCTTGAACATTCATGAGAGCCGATTTTTGTACTGTCGATAAACTTAGGGTATGCTTATTTCGTTAGGTTTCCATGTGCAAGACAAAAATTTAACCAAAGGAATGAATTGAGAGCTAAAGCAGTCATTTTATAAATCCACTATTGAAAGTATATATTTTGGTACTATACCACATAATTGCTTAACAAACTATTTGTAAATAAATACAACAAAGAATCAATTAGGATCATGTACTGTACATATGATAATGTATAAACCTTTAGACGTGACGTATAGATTAGATAGTAGTATTGTCTTTAGTATTACCACCGAACATTAACTATATGATAAGAAGATTCACCCTCCGCGGCGGCACCTCAACGGTGTGTCTCCTTCCCCGTTACTCACTGTGCGAAAACTTCCAGGATATTGACAGGCGACCCTTGAGATGGCACATACGGGTCGAATTTCTAGCAAAGCTGGCCATGATAAGGTTTACCAGAAAGAAGACATAAAAGTTATTAAGTATTACACCTACGTTTAAAATATCATGTTTTGGACAAAGATGCTTTATTGTTGAGTTTTTGGATCATCTATATTTATATATAGGGTGTCTTACTTATCATTAACGATAAAAATGATGTTTTAGACAAAGATGCTTTATTGTTGAGTTTTTGGATCATCTCTATTTATATATAGGGTGTATCAATTATCACTAATGATAAAAATGATATTTAAAAATAATTTGTATGTTTTTAAATCGTTTTAAAAAAATATTTTGGAAATTAAGGGATTCTTCGTTGCAAAAAGAGGTTTTAAATTTTTAATATGATGGTGCAATTTTTTTTTTTGCAACTGTTAATTCGGTACTCTTACGAGCAAAATTAATGTTAATTGGACGACAGAAACGCGTTGATGAGGGCCTGAAATTTTGCCGTACAAGTATTTCAGAGTTATCGCTATTTTAAAAAAAATTAATCTATTAGCAAAGTATATGTAAACTAGTAGCTCCACTCCCGCAAATATTTTGCGCCAGCCGCCGAAAATCCGCAGATTGTTGGCAGCATGTGGAGCGTTTTAGTTTAATCAGTCGTTCGTATGTAGGCAGAGGGTTCAGAACAGAGTCGGATTTGTGAAAATCCTTAATTTTATTTCTATTAAAATAGAAATTTTATTCGGACTTCGGTGGAAATATATACGAAGCAATAAAAAATGCAAAGGCAAATAGGAAAAATCTATAGTCGGATTAGTGAATAGATATGTTAATAAAATTAGGTGAAGGAGGCGACAAGACCGGAAAAATCGTCTAGGTGTCAGATTTTTTCTTAATAAGTACATATTATATAACGATAATGGAATGCTTTGTAAATATTAAATATATTTTGGCACTGTGAAACTAACCCAAAGTTGATTCGACGACAAACTCAAACTAACCAAATCTATTAAAATTGATTATAACGTATGGGAACCGGTTCAAATAACTAAAATAAGTTGAGATTAAATGAAACTAGACGAAAGTTGTTTGGATGACTAACCCAAATTAACCAAATCCATTAAAATTGATTATAACGTATCAGAACCGATTCAAATGATTAAAATAAGTTGAGACAAAGTGAAATTAATCAAAAGTTGAATCGACGGTTAACCCAAACTAACCAAATCTATTGAAATTGATTATAACGTATCGGAACCGCTGTAAATGACTAAAATAAGTTGAGAATAAGTGAAAGTAAGCGAAAGTTGAATCGACGACTAACCCAAACTAACCACATCTATTAGAATTGATAATGACGTTGGTATTGTAACCGTTTCAAATGGCTAAAATAAGTTGAGAATAAGTGAAACTAACCGAAAGTTAATTGAACACTAACCCAAACTAACCAAATCTATTAAAATTGATTATAACGTATCGGAACTGCTTCAAATGGCTAAAATAAGTTGAGAATAAGTGAAGCTAACCGAAAGTTGATTGGACAACTAACCCAAACTAATCAAATCTATTAAAACTGAATATAACGTAACGGAAGGTTCAAATGATTAAAATAAGTTGAGACTATGTGAAACTAACCGAAAGTTCAATCGACGACTAACCCAAACTAACCAAATGTAATAAAATCATTATAACGTATCGGAACCGCTTTATATGACTAGTATAAGTTGAGAATATCTGACACCAACCGACAGTTGAATCGACGACTAACCCAAACTATCCAAATCTATTAAAATTGATTATAATTTATCGAAATCGATTCAGATGACTAAAATAAGTTGAACCTAAGTGAAACTAACCGAACGTTGATTGGACGACTAACCCAAACTAACCAAATCTATTAAAATTGTTTATACCGTCTCGGAACCGGTTCAAATGATTAAAATAAGTTGAGTCTAAATGAAACAAACCGAAAGTTGAATAGACGACTAACTTGAACTAGCCAAATCTATTAAAATTGATTATAAGGTATCGGAACTGGTTCAAATGAATAAAATAAGTTGAAACTAAGTGAAGCCAGTGGAAAGTTGCTTGTAGTCGCCCCCAAACTAACCCAAACTAACCAAATCTATTGAAATTTATTATAACGTATCGGAACCGCTTTAAATGACTAAAATAAGTTGAGAATAAGTGAAACTAACCAAAAGATGAATCAACGACTAATCCAAACGAACCAAACCTATTAAAATAGATTATAACGTATCGGAACCGCTTTAAGTAACTAAATTAAGTTGAGAATAAGTGAAACTACCCGAAAGATGAACCAACAACTAACCCAAGCTAACCAAACCTATTAAAATTGATTATAACGTATACGAACCGGTTCAAATGACTAAAATAAGTTTGAAACTACGTGAAGTTTATCGCAAGTTGATTGGATGACTAATCCAAAGTAATCAAATCTATTAAAATTGTTTATGACATATCGGAACCAGTTCAAATATCTAAAATAAGTTAAGGCTAAGAGAAACTAACCGAGGGTTGATTTGACCCTAAACCCAAACTAACCCAACTAATAACATCTATTAAAATTGAATATAACGTCTTAGAACCGGTTCAAATGATTGAAATATGTTGAGACTAAGTGAAACTAACCGAAAGTTGAATCGACGATTAACCCGAACTAACCAACCTAATCCGGTTAGTCGTTCAATCAACTTTTGCTTAGTTTCACTTAGATAGTTTCAACCTATTTCAGTCATTAGAACCGGTTCAGATACTTTATAATAAATTTTAGTAGATTGTGTTACTTTGGTCTAGTCGTCGATTCAACTTTCGGATAGTTTCACTTTTTCTCAACTTATTTCAATCATCTAAAGCGGTTCCAATATGTTATAATCAATATTAATAGATTTGGTTAGTTTGGGTTAGTCGTCGAACCAACTTGCGGTTAATTTCACTTAGTCTCAAGTTATTTTAGTTATTTAATGCGGTTCCGATACATTATAATCAATTTTAATAGATTTGGTTAGTTTAGGTTAGTCCTCAATTCAACTTTCGGTTAGTTTCACTTAGTCTTAAATTCTTTTAGTCATACGATACGTTATAATCAATTTTGATAGATTTGTTTAGTTTGGGTATGTAGTTCAATCATAGCTACACTTATTCTCAACTCATTTTAGTCATTTCAAACTTTTCAGAACACATTAAAATCAATTTTAATAGATTTGGTTAGTTTGGGTTATTCGTCAACAACTTTCGGTTAGTTTCATTTAGTCTCAACATATTTTAATTATTTGAATCTGTTCCGAAATGTTATAAACAATTTTAATAGATTTGGTTAGTTTGGGTTAGTCCTCCAATCAACTTTCGGTTAGTTTCAGTTAGTATCAACTTAATTTAGTAATTTGAACCGGTTACGATACGTTATAATCAATTTTAATAGATTTGGTTAGTTTGGGTTAGTCCTCCAATCAACTTTCGGTTAGTTTCAGTTAGTATCAACTTATTTCAACTTATTTCAATCATCTATAGCGGTTCCAATATGTTATAATAAATATTAATAGATTTGGTTAGTTTGGGTTAATCGTCGATCCAACTTTCGGTTAATTTCACTTATGATCAAGTTAGTTTAGTCATTTAATGAGGTTCCGATACATTATAATCAATTTTAATAGATTTGGTTAGTTTAGGTTAGTCCTCGATTCAACTTTCGGTTAGTTTCACTTAGTCTTAAAGTCTTTTAGTCATCCGATACGTTATAATCAATTTTGATAGATTTGGTTAGTTTGGGTTAGTAGTTCAAGCATAGCTACACTTATTCTCAACTTATTTTAGTCATTTCAAGCTTTTCAGAATA
>MU182384.1:29748-41271 GCA_016904865.1 Pissodes strobi | reverse complement strand
TTTTAATTATTTGAATCTGTTCCGATACGTTATAATCAATTTTAATAGATTTGGTTAGTTTGGGTTAGTCCTCCAATCAACTTTTGGTTAGTTTCAGTTAGCATCAACTTATTTTAGTAATTTGAACCCGTTACGATACGTTATAATAAATTTTAATAGATTTTGTTAGTTTTGGTTAATCGTCGAATCAAGTTTTCGTTAGTTTCACTTAGTCTCAGCTTATTGTAGTCATTTGAACCGGTGCCGGTGCCGATACGGTACAATCAATTTTGATAGATTTGGTTAGTTTTGGTTAGTCGTCCAATCAACGATACAAAAATGCCGTAACGCGAGACGAAAACATAAACCATGTCATACCGTGGCCTTGAAAAATCACTTTCATGAAACCAAAGAAGTGTAGTAAAAATGAGATTCCGAAGTATTATATTATTATATATTTTTAAATATATTTTAGGTAATCCACTATTATTGCTATCTTTGAAACGGTCAAAGCTACAAAGTTGATTAAATTAGAAAGTTGCCATTATTGATGCCTTTTCAAGATCGATTTGCAGTGTTGTTAAATTCTTGTTAGATTCTGAGATAGCAACAGTGGTATCACCTAAAAATGACACCCCGTATAGCAATTTTTTTTTCAATTTCTTTCTATGAAAATATTTTTACAACTTTGCTCAGTTTCACTTGATTTTTCACCCCGCCGGCATTCAGTACGTCTTTCGGTACGAGTCCATACAATCTCCTGAATACATCTCTGACTAGAGGAAGCCACGCGAATCAATCGGACACTTACGCAGCGCATCGGTCATCTCCAGTTGTCACTTGATATAAAAGAATGTGGCTGAATCACATCAAGGGATTTACCGCTTAGTGAACTTACTAGTTTACATATACTTTGCTATTAGGGACAAACTAAAAATATATAGAAGCATGAGTGCAGCTGTTTTTGAAAAACACTAATACTAAAAACAATAAAACTAAATTATACGTTTTATCTGCTGATTCAGCCAACTACTCTACTAACTCTCTACTCTTTTTGTAATAACATCAGTCTTGGACAAGTACAGTGCAATAACGATTCTACCGAAATTTCAGCTTCAGCTTCACTAACTACAATATTATGAGATTAGGGATGAGCAAAAAAATATCGATTATTCGATTAACTTTTAATAAATTATCGATTAATCGACTAATCGATTAATATTTCAGAAAATATCGATTAATCGAAATTTTCCATTATTTTGATTAATCGATGATATGGATGTATCGATTATTTCAATTAATCGAATATTTCGACGAATCGATTATATCGATTAAGCGATTATATCGATTAATCGATAATAATCGATTACTACAAATAATCGAACATCAATTATTACTTTTAATAATCGTCCAGATCTAATTGAGATAACATTTTTTTGGTCTCCAGAACTCTGTCATACGAAGTATATACGTTGCAATAGTTTTGTACCGCTCGCGTTTGGATAAGTTTATACTGATGCTTAGACAAATTAGCTTCTACTAGAGCTAAAACTTCATTAGCATTTAACTCTAAATGTAAATTATCTTGATTGTTTTTATTAGAAACAAATTGGCTTGCTCGGGTTTGTTGCTAATAGTTTTGAGAACTTTCGATCTGGATAAGTTACCACATGATCTGTAGCTCATTTGAGCGGCATACGTTAACTCCTGTGATGTTCAATTTTCTCGTAGTGGGTTTATTTTCCTTCTTTTGGGCCGCTAATTACACTCACTGAATGCTTCTGTTTTGCGTCCTTTTACAATAAATATTTTTTAATTTTACAACAGTTGTAAGTAATTTTTTTTTCTAAAAACCTCGCTTTGATCCTACTTGATTGCCTCCCACTTGGAAATATATTTATAGTAAAAAGTATGGCAAGTCGACCAAAACTCATTGAGAAAGACTTAATATCCTATATACAGATATTTTTAATTTCAATTTAAGATATTTTGCATTGCTGCTTTGGTCGGGAAAGCTTTGAAGTATTTTAAACAATTGCTTATGCCTTATAGGTAATTAACTTCGATCAGAAGCAAAAAAATAAAAAAACTGAAAGATTTATTTTTGTGTGACTAGAACAAGTTTTTTTCATAAATAAAAATAAATTGTTAATTTACTTTTCCTTAATCATTAAAATTAAAATCACAGTCGTTTCAATCCCTAAAATTAAATATAATCATAATCTTCTGACTCTCGTGTTAAAAAAGAAAAAATAATTTTTAAGTAAATTAGGTATTTTTTCGGAAATTTTCACGAATTATGTAATTCTAAAATAAATATTTTAAAAAATATACAGTAAAAATAGAGTTCGAACCGTTTAACCTATTTTAAAATCACCCAAAACGTCAAAATTTAATTAAATATAGAAAATGGAGCAAATTCGAGCAAGATTTTCTTTTTGATCACTTCTGACAAAATCGTAGTGTACATATTACAATAAAAATGCTATTATATTACGAATTTGTAAATATGATTTAATAAATATATCAATATTTTACATTTTAAGTAACAAGCTACATAGCGCGGAAAAATAAAAAAAATATAATGTTAGGTAATATATAAATTTTTTTTTATGTTAGTTATTAAATACCTTGAGTATTGTTATAAATAACTATTTAGAAACGTTAATAGGTTTTTGAAACAGCCAGTTGAATGAGAACTTTATCAAAATATTTATTGCGGAAAATAATAACGTAAATAAAAATTATAACGTAAGTTTGACAGGGCGCCGCAAACAATCCAAAAGGTATCATTTCTTTTTCCCAAAGCCAACTAGAGTACTAAAGTGTTATAAATAATGTCGTCATAAATTTGGTTGAAAATAACGCTATCAATAAAAGTTGGCCAGAAACGAAAATATCGTTTCTGGACAGCTTTTATCGAAATTCGACCTGTGTGCGGCGACCGACAGTCCGCCAACCGTTAACAAGCAACCAAGCAAAAAACACTCACATCAAAGCTGCCGTAGTTAAGTGGTTCTGTTAATCGTATAGTTAATGTTCGGTGGTATTACGGACGTACCTAAGATTTCCGCAGGTCACCCTTTTGTGGAGCTCCAATAGATAGACACTATCCTTGCATTACGTCAAAGCTGCTTCATGTGCGACCATCTGAGGCTGTAATAAGGACTTACTTAAGTACACTATCAATTGATAATTTTATAAACATTTCGCAAGTATGGCATTAATGATTTTAAGATACATAAACATACTTTAGCTAATTAATACAAAGGCATGCTAGAAGCAAAGGAATGCAAAAAAATTAGATGTGTTTTCTCTTTAATTTTTAAGGTAGGTACACTCGTCTGTTGCTAAAGGTTGATCTAACAATATAAAAAATGGGCAAATTTACGAAGCTGTTATTATTATATTAATTTGCGTTCAATCTTTGTAAGCCTTCTTTATCACGTATCGAAGGAGACAATAAGTCACTAATACTTCCGATAAATCTCTAATGATATATTGTTCAAAAGTGTGGACGTTTTCCAATATAAGCTCATTAGAATATTCATATCTCAGAAATACATATTTCTTCTTATACCCTTTCTGATTATGTAAAATTTATTTCCCTCACATTACGGACGAAAATTGATTTATTGTTTTTGCTCCATATTTTCTTTTCCTTTCATCAAATTGAGAGCGAGCAAATTTAACTTCAAATTCGATTATCAGTCGGAAGTTCTTCCTAAGCTTAATATTGGCCATTGTTTGCTTATACAAAATTTAAATGGGCAAATTTGAGCTTCTAGTCAAATTAAGCTCTGCTTTGAATTGCACGATACAGTTTTTGTTGTATCATGGTCTACAGGGGGTAGTTACAAATTGTTTAAAAATGCTATCTTAAATTTAATTTACTATAAATAGCGAAAAATGTCTTTTACAACACGAAAGGCTCACCATTAAGAAGAATACGCATATTTTAAAGTTACGTAATAATATGGTTTTAAGTAAATAATAAAGCATTAAAAAGGCACATTCTTAGAACCTTAAATTCCATTTCTAAATCTTGTAATTAAATACCAACTAAGAAAAAGATAATGGCTCCTTCTCGGATTTTACTGCTATTCCCTATAGTTCGATATCAAGTTTCCAAGAAAATATCCCCACTTTTTTGTCGAAGCATGTCGAAAGGAGGAACATAATCCAAGATCTTGTCCAATTACTGAAATTAATAAGTATGTTTGGCATTGTTCGAATTTCTTTACACAACTGAAATTTCCAAGGAAATATGGTGCTTTATTGAGTGATCATCTTTGAAATTATAACTCATACGTGGATTATCATTGTTGAAATTCCTTCTCAAATAAGTGCTTATTTAAAATTGCGAGCTGAAATGACGTACACAGAGACAGGCTAGTTAAACTAGTCAACAATTGAATCAGGTGACTAATACAGGGCGGATAAGAAGATGCAATATTTGTCAAATTTTATGCCTCACCATTTGGTGGAAGGTATTTTCCAGATCATTTTCTAACCACCTCCGTGCGGCGTCGCGTTGCAAATATTGTCTCCGAATGTTATATTGGAAATTATGAAATATCTCACGTGGTTCCAGAAAAATTGTCAATACTATGAAAAACTTCGATTTTTGCGACATTAAAATATCAAATTGTTCTTCAAGCTATTCTGCTCAACAGCGGTGCTTGCGAATATTAACTTGATCCAACTGGCGCTAACACAATATACAGAACTTTATAATTAGTGATTAAATAGCATAAGATTAAGAAATAATCTTCCCCTTTTCATGCTCGAATGGCTATAGCAGAAGCAAGTAGACCACTGCATCTTTAGAAAATGGTTTAAATCTCTGTCGGACCACCTTGTTTTCGAGCGACTTAAAGGCATGCTGTCGATCAACTTTCTAATAAATATTTTTAGTGTGGTTTCCCATTCATGCTCGATCGCAATCGCTAATTCATTCAAGTAATGGAACTCATTACTCAAGATGTAATGTAATTTACTCCATGAGTTTTCAATTGTAATCATGTCTGGCGACCTAGTAGACCATATCATTATTCTTCGTTCTTCCTTTGCTCTTCATTCTACTTCAGACTGTTACACTATTTCCTTCAAATGCTACTCTCGCTTCCATGTGCATTTTACCCCTTCCTGTTTACATTAATATTCTCTCATCAGACATAAACAGATTAAAATGGAACCCCTCAACAAACATACACCTACTCCAATAGGCTGAATTACAATTTTGATGGGCTTTTGCCGAATCTATTCGTGAGGCAAGGTATTGTGGCCTATGTTGGGGGCAGCGCCCTTGCATTTGAGCGTGAACCTTTCTTGCATGAAGATGGCGACGGATAGTTTGGCAAGAACGCGAAGGCTTTTTTGATTTCGTATTTGGCGAGAATTTAGGGTATTCGTTTGATATCTTATTTGGCGAGAATTTAGGGTTCGTCTTTTATTCACAGTTAGGCTTATAAAGTTATCTCACGTCTGATAGCGGCTCGAGAGCGCCCTCCACTATGATGATAGATTCCTTCTCCTGTCTTTTCGCAGTAATGAATTGTTCGCATTATGCTTCTTGGAGTACTATTGAGCAACTCTGCTATAACTTCCTGGGTATATCCCAGTTTATACAACCAATATTGTCCTTTTGGTATCAATAGGAGGATACTTTATCACATGCATACCTCATAATATTGAACAATACACTCTCTTGAAATTTTGGCATTATTCAAATGGAATGCAAGCCGCTTTGATGTAATCAAAAGATGACAAACAGAATATTTTATGGGATTTTGCTCCTTGTTCAAAGGGACCCAAATTTAATATCGATCAAAATCCCATGAGAGTGCGCTCTTTGAATGAATAATGATCCGTAAAATTCAGTATGTTCTTAGTTATTGTTTTTGTTAGTTGTTTAGCATGTTCATTTAATAAATTATTGTTAATTTATTAATATTAACCATGCATGATTCAGTTGTGTCTGGATTATAGACGAGGTAGCTGCGCATTTCAAGACGAAATTTCAAAAATCGTGTTTTAAGGATCAGTTGCAAAAATATCTTTATAATATTAGGAAAAACTATTTTAAAGTTTTTACAAAGTCAATTTGAATAGGTTGGGGCTCTTAATTTGTTTGTCTGGACGATGATGCCGACAAAGACGGTGCCGGAATTAAGAGTCATTTTTCATCATCTACAAAAACTGGAATTGCTTAAACATCTGTTTACAAATTACTGTGATCTACATGCTTGAAAGTCCTTCCAAAGAAACTGGTAAGTAGTTATCATGATGGTATTATAATTTTTCTTAAAAATCTTACAAATAGAGCAAGTTTGCCATATAAAAACGGGGCAAATTGGACAGTACCGAAGTTACCCTACTTGGCGATTTAAAGGCATTTGGATAATTGTTTTTAGTAATATCTTTACAAAGTCAATTCGAATAGGTTGTCTTTGTCGGCATCATCGTCCAGACAAATAAATTAAGAGCCTCAACCTATTCAAATTGACTTTGTAAAAACTTTATAATAGTTTTTATTAATATTATAGAAATTTTTTGCATAATGAGGAATATTTATTAACCGATAAAGAAATTAAATTAAATATTTCCTGTTTTAGAAAAATAATAGTCAGAATTAATAAAAAAAGAAAAATCCTTTTTATGACGATGAGCAATTGCAAAAAGCTGTGGAGGAAGCAAAAAAGCCTAATGCCATCCAAAGCAATAGCATAGCAAATTTCTGGTTCCACGAAATCAGAGTACAAATATTATCGAGTAGACCCACTCAGCAAAAATCGTTTGATGTTTTTGCATTAAACGCAAAAGCTGCAGCACGGTAAAAACACACTACCTGCAGCAGCGAGCAGTATTTGAGGAGAGATTCAAAAACTATTTGCTGATGCGGTTATTATAAGACAACGCGACGGGAAAGTACAGAATCTCAGGGCATTTGCACACTCTCTGTCCCTAGTAACGGTCCCTCGGTGGCCACCAGTGGCCACGAACCAGATTGATACGGATTCGCCAAACGCTGTCGGCAAAACTGGAAATTTGTCTCCAGTGAACCTACCGTATATTATTATTTGTACCGTGACGAAACACAATACGTTACTGGTTAGATAAAGATATTCCGAGTAAACATAAGAAAGGAAAATTTCAGCCAGCGTTTAATCAAGATGAACTTCGTGAGCTACGAACACACATAGTGAAGATTCAACAGATATTTTATGGAATTTCTTCGACTAATGTGAGAAGGCTAGCCTTCCAATTTGCTGAAAAAAATTCATAAGATTAAAAAAATGGCTGGAAAAATTTGATGCTTCAATTGATTAAAATAATAGAACGTTTGTCCTTACGAATGCCTGAAGCCACTAGCACAGTTTATTCATTACCAGCTACTCGTCTTGAGGCGGCATCCTTTGATTTGGGAAAGTCAAGTGAAAATTTTAGAAGAGGGCCATAACTTAATATTGTTTCAAACATCTGTACATCTAAATATCCCTTTTGACTGTTCGTTTAATTTAAATGTATGCTGTTTAAAAACGATGTTAAATGGCAAAATTGTATAAAAATCCGAAATTACTGGTCTTAAGGGCAATAGCCGTGGCTTCGGGCGAATTTGTCGTGGATTTTGAAGCGAATATATTGCCTTGAAAAATCACGAGACCCTAGAACTGGACCGCAGGGCGCTGCCAGGTAAGCGCAGTGCCCGTCACTCCAACTTTCCGATTTCGGTAGAGATGACTAGCTGGTAAATAATAAGCTGTGCCATTAGTATGCCTCGAATATTCGGTTTACAAGAGAGAAAGTATACTAGGTTTTTATAATTTTAGAGGTTGCTGTGACTAGAAATAACTTTCCTTCATCCGCAATTTTTAATATCGGCGAAACGGTACAAGTGGTACCAAAGCCAAGAAAAATTGTTGCGCCAACGAGGCGAGGCTAACTGGCCGTGTAACTGCGGCCGAAAGAACAAAGATCTTTATCAGGATAGCGAAAATAAGGGTAGCAGGAACATTCATTTCTCCATTCATTTTATATCCGCGAACAAGAAGGAATCCACAGTTAAACGGTGATAGCATTTCCCAATACAACAGCATGTTGCAGTCCTTCGGGCTGGTGCGACGGAACAAGCCACAGAACTCTAGAGTCTATAAACTGTGGAACCCTAAACTGTTGGTGTGTTTGGTCCATTTAAGAGCTATATTTTGTCAGAAATGGATAAATACATCACTAATCATCCATGCGAAAGGATTACAGACTATACCACAGGATATTTAATAAAAAATGGATTGAAAGGATTTTCACCTTAAAATGTTATGAAAAGTTAATTTTTTTTGCTAAAAAGGGGTACAAATTTTAGGCAACAAGCGCTTATTATCATGTCGAAATTGCCTCAATCTACCCTACCTCACGCCTCAAAATTGTAATACTCATTATTCTGAGGTTAAATTAATATGCACAAACACATTAGCACGAACCTAATTCTACTATCTGTCGCAAAAGTTGGACTTGGATTGCTATTTAAAAGCAATTTGATTCCTCAATGTCGTAAAAATTGCAGTGTTTAGAAAACGGCTGGCGGTTAGAAAAAGTTCTGATGTTTTTTTTCCGAGAAAATGATGGGGTAAAAAATTGACAAAACTTGAACCATTTTCTTATACTCACTGTATTATGCTACCTGCCCAGTCTAAGACTCCGCCTTTAATGCCTTTCTTTATAAATCCATTGCTTAGTTAGATCATAATGTCAAAAACCTGGCTTGTCTACGCAAGGGCGATGTCACAACTCAGAAATGTTATATGAAATAGAAGTGGACGAAAGATGTTCAAGATTATAGAGACTCAGGTAAATTCAAAATTTACAGTAATAATCACGAGCGCATCATTTTGCAGACACATTAATACCTCTTTGTAGCCTGTAGCTCCAGCAATTTCATATTAATATTTAGATAACTGAATTTCTACCAAAATGCAAAGTAAAAAGCAGTGCGTAATAATGTTATTCAAGCCATAGTGCCCTAAAGATCAATTGCCACTTCTATTTACAAAATAGCAATTTAATCTTGTCGAAAATAAATGATTTCAAAATGAGAAAAATCCCGAAAAATTAATCAGTTAAAATATAGCAAAAATAAGGGAACTCCATTGACTTCTAAATCTGACAATATGATATTTTTACCGAAATCTATTACGGAATCAATTTAAGGAACAAGTTAAGCTTTGTTGGAAAATAATGGTTTTAGCTCTTAGCAGAAGGAAATCAAATTTCATTTTTCCACAATGGACACACGTGTCTGTTCTATAAATATATTTTTCTTCAAACGTCAGTAAATCCGTCATTACTCGACTGTGTAGGCGGCCGTGAAGTTTCGCTTTTCCTCCGCCGGAGCTTTACTTTTCACTTTTCCGCCGGCGGAGGTAAAAGTGTTACCATAGCAACATAGATACAATACAAACAGACAACAAAATAAGCGTCAACAACTCAAGATTTATTAAACTACAATTTGTATTTATCACTCAATTTGTGACTGCATTTCTAAAAATCACTAATTTAGGAACAAATTGGTTATTATTTAATCGAACTTACTCAATAACTGCTTATCAATACGGAATTAAAACGCAATCGGAGACGCAATCTTAAATTATTGTTGACAGTGTCCAATGACAGCTTTATGTTACATTATATTCACCGACACCGGTCTAAGCAAGGCCACCTACGACCGTGGTCTAAGCCGCCTTGCGAACCCATTTATCTTTAATAATAATTAGATATTATTACTATTAAAAAGAGATGTTTTTGCATTAATTTGTCGACATTTGAAGAAAAAACAGCATATTTTATTTGGAGGAAAAGTTACTTTTCATGGCTTGCTCTCTATTACCAGCCTCACTCCGTTCGGCTGTTAAACACGAGCGCGCCATGAAAAGTATCACTTTTCCTCCATATAAAATAATATACTATTCCGGACTCCGGACGTAATTGTTGAAAATATTTTTAAAACACTACAATGCCTTTATAAAAAGGGTGTAGAGGAAGTAAGCTACCTTAATAATTATAGTTACCGTACAATGCGCCGTATAATTACTGAATTCCTCGAATACTGAGTACTAATATTTTTTAACAAGTTTTAAACTTTTGTATATAAGTCCAGGCAATAGAAAGATTCTACATGAAAAAAATTCATGGAGGTTCTGGAAATAGGCTTACTTAGCTTTTTTGTGACACTGAATCCGATTTTTTAACTTCTCACCATAATTGCCCGGCACAACTCCACCAAAGTTAGAAAAAAACGTCCTGATTAGTCATTTTCACGTAGACCCTAGGGGTGGGAAGGGGTGAGGATGTAAGAGCTGTACAGATGCACTAAGCTGGTTGCGCGCTATGTATCATACGGCAACTCGTTAATGTGTTTCTAACAGTAAAGCAAAGATCATACATCACATCTAAGTATTACATGTCACTCCATGGATAAAAAAAAAATTTAAACATATTTAAATCACAAGTATTCAAAAATAACAATTGCCTTCAATCATGTGAAATGCATCTCATTAAATTAGTGTTATTTACAAAAATTTTGTTACAAAAATGAGCCGTAGCTGGTTTTTTCATGTTTCCCGGCAGCATTTCTCCGAGGAGAAATTAAAAAATACAAAAAATTTAAAAATTCTAATACTATCTGTGTTTCATTACGACTGTTTGCAACAGTAAACACAACATTGCCTCTTCGCCCCCCAAATGAAACTTCTGTTGCGCAATACGCATTCAGGACATACCACCAAGTCGGCAAGAAAATATTGTGGAACCACTAAAATGAGGATGGAAAAAAATTTGCTGCGGGACATTGCCTCTTTTAACTTTTAAGCCTCCCGCTCCACCAAAGCTTCTGAGGCTTATCTCTTGTAGGTGTAAGAAAGGTTGCCGTGGCGCAAATATGGGTTGAAAGGTTCAATCATTTGCCTATTTACTTTTAAACCACAATGCAACAATAAACCTGAAGATCGACAAGAAGCGGAAATCGAAATGATTTGTTAAAAGATTGGTCAAGGTGATGAGATAGATCATTTTGAAGGAATATGAGGAAACTGAAGATCTAAAGCGAAAAAACATGGACGAAATATTAGATAAGTCGTTTATTAACTCCCGTCAACCAAGCGGATTGTTGTCTTATACCGGCTATTATACAGTGTGTCCCAGATTTGGCTTACATGTATTGCTATCTCGGGAACTATTAGAGCTACAGTGTTGGTTAAATTAGGAAAGTTTTAGACAATCTAATTTCAAATTCAAATCTGCCCTGAGATTTTATTTATCTCTTACGAGTTTTGAAATAATTAAGAAAAACCAAAATGGTGCATTTTTAACTTAGCTCGTAAACCACTGTTCTTATGCTTTTATGTTTAATACAATTTAGGACACTTTTATAAGAGGAATTTAATTCAAGTAAAAATATTCTTCTAGCTTCATTTGTTTTCACGATATTTACACAAACTTTTACTTTTCACATAAACGCCATATTGGATTTTTGCAGTTTTGAAAAGAGCT
>MU182384.1:0-29348 GCA_016904865.1 Pissodes strobi | reverse complement strand
GTACTTTCCGAATTTTTAGGATGTTTTTTCCTAAAACCAAAGACAAAACTTAGTCAAAGTTTACGTATTTTCTAAACTCCCTACTTTTAGCATGTTTAGGCATTTCTTATCAACAATACTATACACAGACAGAAGTGCTTAAGTGTGTCTTTAATATCAAAAAAAAATTACATTCCTAACTTGAATCGTTTTTGAGATATAGCAATTAATGTATAAAAACATAAAAAAGTAAAATTTCACAACTTTTACAAAATAACAATGACCGTGACCACTAAAATCTGCTGTATTTTGTGATTTTTAATGAACATCTGCTTAATAAAGTGGTATATTTCTGAGTTTGTTTTAAGGTTACAAGTCGAGAAGGAAGCGAATCTTTCAAAATTTTTACCCCATTAATATTAATTTGTTTATTTTAACTCGTAGGTTTTCAATTATCAGTTTCATTTATCTTTATGCATCTTTAGATAGCAGACATATACACAGGCTAATAATTGGTTTGTATAATTAATTAATATATATTCCAACCTGATTACGGGTTGTCTGGTATATTACTGAGGAATGGGTGTTAACTTCCATTCTTGATCCCATCAACAAGGAGGTATATAATTAAAGTGTTATTCAGGAACTTCGGGAAATTCAATTGTATCTAATTTTCTTTAACTAGTGGGCAATTATGTAATATTTACTTTTTGTTTTCATGAAGGAAATCAACATGATTACATGTCATTGAGAAGAAAGAAATAAAATAACCAATTTTAAATACAATCAGTGGTAAATACACAAATATGCCGATTGCTGGTCATCTTGCTAATTGAGATGCTTCTCTGTAACAAGTGCACGAAAAGCTTCATTTCCTGAAATACTGCACTACTTTGAACTACGATTAGTTACTTTAATGACTCGCTAAATTAATCTTGCGTATGTCAATTCTAGTATGAGATAGAGGATATTCAAAACAAAGGTTAACTTAACAATGATTAATTGAAATTCAAAGTATTGATTATAAGAGTGCAGGACCTTTACCTTTATTATAGATAAACAAAGTAATTCGTTATCGTGGAATCGTATATAACTAAAAAAGTAATATACTTATTCCAAGGAAGAACAGAACCTAATATTTGTCATTACACCCTAAGACGTAATAACTATGAACAAAGTTATATTTTTGTCAAATATCTACAGACTAAAAACCACTTGCCAAATTTTGACTCCAGGCATTCTTCCAGTTTCAAAACTAGAGTATTGTATTTGTACACTGCGACCCATGGTCTGTTGTGGCTCACATCTGTGGTTTCCACTATGCCAGAGGCTCGATCCTTTTCATAAAATGGAACAGCTCTCTGAGGTGAATATTTTTCAAATCTGCAAGTGCGATTTGAGTATTTCCAAAGACTATTTGTCTGGTTCATTCCATTGCTGGACAGTGGCATACAACATGATGCTCCATTGTTTCTTCGTCCTCCAAGCACAAGCGGCATTTCGTTTCTTCGGAGAGCCATCTTGTTCATGTGGCTTCTTAGTCGACAATGGCCAGTGTACATGCCAACTACAGCCTGTACCTGCTGTCGGCCAAGTTGAAAAAGTTGTCCAGTTCTCAGTCCTGATGGCAGATTCACCGTGAACTTTGAATGAGTTAGGCCTGGTAGCTCTCTCCATTTGTCTACAAATTGCTTCTGTGTCCACCTGGAGAGGGCTTCTTTAGCTGTGCTATAAGCTATTCCCAGTAATGGTTCTGGTCCTATGAAGGCCGTTGCGGCCGCCTGCCCCGCAAGAGCATCAGCTTTTTCGTTGCCTTCATATCCTGTATGTCCAGGTATACAGATCAGTGTAAGTTGATTTTATCTCCCTAGCTTGGTGAGTAGTACCTGGCAGTTCCACACTGTCTTGGATGAACAACGGCTAGATTCCAGAGCTTTTAAAGCTAGTTGACTGTCCGAGAAAATGTTGATGGTATTGCTTTTCCAGTTTCTATCAATGAGCCACTGTGCAGTCATGTCAATGGCCTTAACTTCAGTCTGAAAATGGTTGCATGTTTGCTTAGGGAACACTTAAGCTCAACCTTACCATTTATATTCCATGCAGCGGCTCCTGTACCATCATTGGTCTTGGAGCCGTTAGTGAACCAACTATTCTCTGTTATTCTCAGATGTTCCGAGTCATTTGCCCATTCATTCCTCTCTGGTAGGATAACGTCATAGGCATGGTAATAGGTAGTTTTGGTAGGCGTAACATCGGATGGTAGAACAAGCACACTATCCTGCTCATTGGTATTTTCAGCCTGTTGGGCACCATGATGATCGCCTGCGGATTGTTGATCACCGCCTGTATCAATCTATGCGTCGCACATTTAGCCTCCATCTCCAGTACTATTTGAAGAGGTGACAGATTTACAAGACACTCAAGCGCTGCCATGGGTGTAGTGCCGAAGGCGGCACTAATTGCCAGACACGCTTGTATTTGTAAGAAGATAATTTGATTCTCGCGGAGCTCTGTAAGCTCTCAGAGTATCAAGCTACTGCTCCATATGTTATCATTGGTCTTATGACCGCAATATAGAGCCAGTTCATTTGTTTGGGATGTATGAAACATGTTTTGCCACAAATGCGTCTGTAGTGACAGTTTCGCTTTTGCGGCAATTTTATCCAGATGCACACTCCACTTAAGTGTTTCATCTATGGTAATTCCCAGATACTTCACTGTATTAGCAAATGGGATAGTTTCTCCTTTGAGTGAAGGTGGTCTTAGGTCTTCCAGCCATTTCTTCCTTGTGAACGGTACTATAACGGTTTTGTGTGGGTTCACAGATAGTTGTTCCCTTTCACACCAGTCATAGACCACGGTTAGCACCTCTTGTAGATCCTCTGAGATAGTTATTTGCGAGTTGTTTCTAGTCAGTATTACTAGATCATCTGCGTATGTCTGTACCTCCACATTCCACAGTGAACGGACCGCCAACAGATCATCCAACAGGAGAGACCACAGAAGGGGTGACAAAACCCCGCCCTGCGGACATCCCCTAAGAGCACTGGATCTGTAACTCTCCCCCTGTAGGGTTGTTGTGCTTACTCTGCAGTTTAACATACTCCCGATCCAGTTCCTTATTTGTGGTCCAACCCCTCTTTCAGCTAATGCTGTGTGTAAGGAATTTGGTAATGCATTATTGAATGCTTCTTCAATGTCTAAGAATACACCCATCGCCATAGTCTTGCTTTCTACTAACGCTTGTGTTATGTTCCCGACAAGGTTGTTTAGTGCTAGTTCTGTAGATTTGCAAGTCTGATACGCATATTGGTGAGCATTCAGTGGATACTCACCAAGTGCACCCGTTCTAGTATGCACATCGAGTACCTTTTCCATGCATTCCAACAGAAAGGAGGTCAGACTTATTGGTCTCCATGAGTTAGGTGTTGATTCCCTATGTCCCATCTTTGGGATGTACACCACTCTGATTTTAGTCCAGCTGCCAAGTATATAATTACCCGCTGGGCTGGCTCTAAAAGTTTGATTAAGAACGGTGTTAATACCTTCACACCGTTATGCAGCAGTGCTGGAAATATTCCGTCCTCACCCGGTGATTTAAAAGTCTGAAACGATAAAATAGCACTTTTAATTGTTAATGATGTTCTTCGAGACAATCCAGTCGCCCGCTTTTGCCCGATTTGATCGATCCCAAACAGGTCCCTACTCATCATTATGCAAAATCCGACATGCCGTGACATGAGTCTAACGCCCGGTCCTACGTGAGCGATTTGCAGCGAACGCGAACGCGAATCAGTGGCGATGCCGTGCGACTATATTAACTTTTCGTACGGCATCGCCAGCGCTTCGCGTTCGCGTCGACTGTAAATCGCTCACCTAGGACTTGGCGTTAGCCAGAAGCTCTAACGTTACTATGCCAGGTTTCGAAAAGGATCCGTCAGGTCGTTTTAGCGATCCTAGCTCCTGAACGGGTTCTCTAGACAGGATTCTATGGAACTTAGCACTGCCAAGTTATGCGCTGACAGAAGATTTCCCATGAATTCAATCGGGACTCCTATTTTGGTATCGTACCGGATAGGACTGGCTGGTGTACCCAGAAAGTGCACTGCGTTTATTCTCTCCGCGATTTTCGGATCAAAACTACTATTGATAGGCTTGCTTCTCACATATCTAGTGATTAGTAAAGGCCGATTAGCGCTTTTTAGCTACAATTTTTCAGTTTCCGGGGACGGACCCCCGGCTCTTTTCACGCTAAAAATGGACCAGGACGACGATTGTTCGTCTTTACAGTCGGAAGACTTCCGGTCTAATGTGCCGAATGAAAAGGTGCTCACTAAATGCAAATACATACATACTAAGCTGGCCAAAAATACTGCAAGTTGCACAGATTGTGCAAAAAGCCACACAGAGCTTCAAAGCATCTCAGGCAAGAGCACGCAAACTGTTATTCTCCAACTCAATAAAGCAATCGATCACTTAATTGCCTTACACCAATTAAAACCATCGTTCTCCCAAGCCAGGAAGGACATTAAACCTAGAATAGACACCGGCAGAGTTGGTGTAAATAAAAGCCGGAAAGAAGAGCCTAAACCTATGGAAACATCAAGCGAATAGAGCAGAAAGAGGGCTGCAAACAGCCCCCTTGACACCTGTACCATAGTTAGCGATGCGGAGAGCAGAAAATCTGCCGATTTTTCTGTTCCCCTGGTAAGCGACGCGGACAAAATGCCATTTAAAACGCCCTACAAAACGCTAGGGCTCAAGAAAAATATAAGGGTTGTAAACCTGGACTTTGGGGCGTCCACTAGCGTCCCCACACACAACCGTTACGACGCCCTCTCCGATTTAGAGGACGATAGTAGCACTATCTCAACTTCAGCCCCCGAAAAAAGAACTACAAATCGTACGAGTTCAAGGCTAAAGAAGAAAGCCCAGGTCTCCCTTAAAATTAAACCGGGCCCACCACCCCCCATAGTACTCCAGGGTAAATTCGTGAGCCATAAGAAACTCCAGGAGGATATGCAGAAAATGCATATCACTAAATTTTCCATCAAATATGCTAAGAATAGCACAATAATATACATTGAAAGCGAAAAAGACTGGCACGTGTTTAAGCGAAATTGTGATAATGAAAATCTCCGCTACCATTCATATGCGGAGAAAAATCAGAAAACTCGAGCCTATGTACTCCGCGGACTCGACGGCGACATCCCAACAGCTGAAATAAAAAGATAGCTACAAGAAGAATATGAATACGCAGCCAAGAACGTCTTCGAGATGCGAAAAACACAAGTGCCTTTATACCTTGTCGTACTTGACGCGTCTGTAACGTTAAGGAAACTGCAACACGACATCAAGACGCTAATGAATATTAAAGTGTCATGGGAAAATAGGAGAAGCACCAAACCCATAATGCAGTGTCGAAGGTGCCAAGGACATGGACATTCCATGACATACTGTCGACGAGACTTCAAATGCTCGAAATGTGGCATGGGGCACGAGATCACATCTTGTACCTCAGATGTGGTCAAATGCGCCAATTGCGGAGGCCCACACCGGGCAATCAACCCCGAATGTCCAGTTTATATTTTCAAATTAAATCAGCTACAAGCCTCTACTGCCGCAAAAACACCGATTAACAAAAATAGTCTTGTTCCCGCACCCTTGCCCGCCACACCGGCCTGGCAGGGGCAAGGTCAACAGAGTCAAGGCCGGGGTATAAAATCAAGAGCCCCACCCTCGCAGAAACAGCAGGAGAGATGCACGCCCGCCCAACCCCCTAAGCAAGCCAGCTATGAAGCCGACTTCCCGAACACTCTCAGAGCCGCCCCCCCGCAGGCACAGGCTAACACCAGCGATCAGCACCGGCAAAACAGGGTAGGTACCACCCCAAGTAATATAGCAGATCATGTTTGCAATCTGCAAAACGTAGTAAGCGAGATAAACTCCTTAGTTAATATATCGGAATTGTTCTTTGCATTGGACGAATTCTGTTCGATGCTGAAATCATGCGACGGCGACAGAGTTCGGATTATGCAAGGAACAATTCAATTTTTCTCGCATGAGATCAACAAGTATAACATATAATTGTCAATTATTTTCCAATGTATGTGATAAATGTATTATCCTGGAATTGTAACGGTATCAGGCAAAAACTCGGCGAATTTAAGCATTTTTTGTATCATTCCAACTTTCAGGTTGTTTTTCTGCTTGAGACTTTTTGTCCCCGGACTTTTTGTTGAAGGTCCGTGGGTATACCGTCGAGCGCTTCGATAGGCGTAACCGTGGAGGGGGAGTGGCATGCTTGGTGCATAGGTCGCTGAGATATAAAAGAAAAACTCGAATAAATTCGCTCATTGAATATGTATCCATCGAACTAGACGGCGGCCTATGCATTACCGGTGGCTACGCTCCGCCATCGACTCGACTCACACAAGACGACTTCAATGTATTTTTGCAGCCCGGCAACAAGTCATTATTAATTGGCGACTTCAACGCCAAACACGTTGAATTCGGCGACGCTCAAACAACTAGAAAGGGCACTACTCTACGCAATCTCTTAGAAAGCAACCTGGAAATCCAATACTACCGTACCAGATTTCCTACCTTCTACCGTGGAAACATGTCTTCATTCCTGGACGTAGCGTTAACCAGGGGAATGGCAGGGGTAGCGTCACCCAAGGTTATCGATAACTTCAACTCGGACCATTTGCCAATCAAGATGAGCCTGGCTAATACTAGGCGGCCGGAAGCCTATGGGAAATATATTTCCTATAAGAATCTTGATTGGCGGGTGTTTCGGGGGAGGTTAAACGAGGCCACTGTCATCCCCAGGCAAATCGAAACTATCCAGGAACTAGAGACCGCTGTCGACACAATAACCCGCAATATCCAGCGCGTCCGTGACGCTTTATGTCCGGTAGTTAGGAAGAGGCCATTCGTGGAAACTCTTCCTGACGAAATCCTAGATCTCATTAGCTTCCGGAATCGAATTCTACGCAGATGGCAGAGGAACCGCGCCGCAGTCGACAAGCTCAGGGTAAATGCCCTGTCTGATCAGATTAGGGTGAACATCCGCAAACACAGAGAGGAGGCATGGATGAAGTTTGTGAATGAGCTCGGCACGGAGGATGGATCCCTGTGGAAACTTGCGAGGCAGGTTAGGGGAGGCCCAGTCGACATTCCCGCCATTTCACATAATGGCGAGGTTATCCTAAACGACCGTGGGAAGACTGAGGCCTTCGCTGACTTCCTCGAGAGCGTACACAGGGAAGAACCTGATACCGTGCCATTGCACGCTCAAATCACAGAGGAAATAAGGCCCTTTTTAAAACGTTATCCTATTCCGCCCTCTGTGATGGATAAAATCCTGGTCACCCCCTCAGAGCTTCGCGGTGCCCTCGGTCGTCTGCCTAAGAATAAGGCTCCGGGACCGGACACGATCCCTAACATACTCCTGAAAAACATCCCTAACAAAACCCTGATAAAATTAATGCATATAGTGAACGCTATACTTCGTCTGCAACACTTTCCCAGTTCCTTGAAGATCGCGCACGTGGTACTGTTCCCTAAGCCCGGGAAAGACCTCAAGCTCGCCAGCTCTTACCGCCCTATTTCCTTGCTAAATACCATGAGCAAACTCACTGAGAGACTCTTATTGTCTAGGATGAACGAGATAGCCCTGAACCATCATGTACTCCCTCGGGAGCAGTTCGGTTTTCGCGGCGGACATGGTACTAGCATGCTCGCTGCGAAAATCGTACAGGACATATATGACGGATTCAATATAGGGCATTGCACATCCCTGTTACTCCTAGACATCGAGAGAGCATTCGACCGGGTATGGCACAATGGATTGCTGCATAAGCTTTTCATTAAGCATAATTTTCCACTGCACTTTGCAGCGCTAATTGCGTCATATCGGGTAGGGCGCGCTTTCTCGGTGAAAATTGGCGGATCCCTCTCATCTCAGAGAGAGATCAAGGCGGGGGTACCTCAGAGAACGGTACTGTCGCCACAGCTATTCAGCTATTACATAGCAGATCTTCCTTCCCACCCTGATACGTCCCTTGCGTTTTACGCGGACGACACTGCACTGTATTCCCACTCCAACACAGCGCAGGAGGCGACAAATAAATTGAGTGCTCACATGGAACTCATAACGCAGTACTATGAGGGCTGGAAAATACGGCTTAACCCTAATAAAACAGAGTTGGCCGTGTTTGCCAGGAAAATAAAAAACATTGAATCCGCCCCAATCCTAGTAAACAACACCCCCAGCCCTCCTAAACTTTCCGTCAAGTACCTGGGAATCATTCTTGACTCGAAGCTTAACTTCGGCAGGCATATTACACATGTGTAAGTGAAAAATAGAGATATACTCCAGAAGTTGAGGCCTCTGATCAGGAATGGTTCCTGCCTCAGCCCCTCCAATAAACTCATCCTGTATAGGTCCATTATTCGGCCATACCTGACGTATGGGGCGCCGCCGGTTTGGAGCTCGGTGGCCGACACACATCTCATGAAACTGCAGATCCTGCAGAATAGGCACTTAAGGGCTGCTTTCTCGGCGAGCCGTTATACCAGGATTCGGGACTTGCACGCCTGGGCTGGTATCGAATATATAAACGAATACATCGATAAATTGGCGTGCAAGTTCTACACGTCTGGAATACGCGGCTCGCCGAGGACTGCCCATATTGCAGACTTGAGGTATGAGTCGGCCAACAGACCTAAGCACGGTCCCATACACCGACGCACGACAGTTTACTTTCTCGAGCCTCGGCCACCAGAATAATGGACTTCCCGTCAACCCTCATCCCTTAAACCCATCCCTCTCTACCCCTTCGGTGCCCTTGGGGTCGCCAAGAAATTGACGATTACCAGGAGCGCAGAAGGGACTTTTTCGAGCTATAAAAGCTAACCGTCAACAGTAGATAAAAGCAGTTGAATAGTGCTCTCGATGTCGCCGCCTGCCTCCCTGCTCCGGCAGACGAAGTATGGCTAAGCGTGCCGAGCATATGTCTGATGTTGTTACAATTCTCACCTCACTGAAGCTAGTTCTAGCTTCCTACTCTTTACCCTATGTGTATAAATGTGTGTGATTGTCCTGTATACGTGTATGAGTGACCAAAGAATCGTGAAATGGGGTTTTTCCTTCTGTTTTCCCCATGTTTCTAACCCTCACCCATCCCCACCCTGGAAAATAAGATGACAGTTCTATTGCCATCCGTGTTGTACTTGTTGAACTCAAAACTTCTGAAAGGCTCTGCCTAAGTAGAAAAGTTGTATTACTTGAGATGGTACCTAACATCTAGTCGAAACATGGCTAGGGCATCACATCGGCCCCTTATTTTAGTGGTGCGTGCCGGGGGGACCTCAGAGGCACTCATACGGGCGTTCGTAGCCCCACTAAACGCGCTACTATTAAAACGTAGTTATGTTAGTTGTTTAGGTGTATATATCAATGTTCAATTACCTGTTAATAAATGATGATGATGACCATGAATTCAATCGGAACTTAGCACTGCACCAAGGGCTGAAGCTAATGTGTGGAGTGTGATGGTAAATACGCAATGGTTATATTATTATCTCTGGCCATGTTGATGATATCAATATTGCGGGTGTGCTAATTATGCCCGCCCAATATGAGCAAAGCTACAGATTCAGTTTTACTGCCGCTACAAAATGCTCGAAACATTTTGTGAAAATATTATTTTGCATCTACCTTGATGGATGACACTCAAACTTCGTCCCAAGAGGGGAGCTCTTTGTAAGCGGCAGCCTTAAGTTTTAGTTAAAAAACCCATGACGCAGTAAGAGTCGGAATATGCGAACCTAGGTGGACGACCAGAATTCCGAAACCTATAGGTAAACTAGTAACGGTGTTCGAAGCAAAGATAAGAGCAACAGATCACTGCATTAGAAATTAAGAGGAGGAGGATCCGCAACAAAACAGCAATTACAATCTAGTCAAGCGGCAATAAAAGCGGTGGAATCCAACGAAATATCAATGTTAAATATGGACTCTCACAAAGGCCTAAACGAGATAGGAAGCCAGCATAATGTGATCCTATCATTCCGGAAATGTTGGACACACATACCGGGACAAACACATGCCAAGGAGTTTATGAAAAACTCAACGGCAGTTAGATAAATGGCGAGCTACTAATGGACCTGTGTCGTCTGAAAAGGCATCTAAGTCTATGCGAATGAAACAAAGCAGTAAATGTAGGTTCTGCAAGGGAGAGTAGGAAACGGCGGCACACGTACTGTAACAGTGAAAGGCTTATAGAAGTGCGTTTCCACTTGCTCGGCTCAACCAAACTAGAGGCAACGTGCAAGGAGCCACTGTTGAAGCTGTAAAGTCTGTTTAGAGAGGCAAAACTGTGTAATGCTCTATAATATGGTGAGAGTCACAATAGATCCTGTGGATTGCAGTGACACATAGGCCGAAAGCCTTTTCTCGCAAAATAGTAAAACTATGTTCTCTAATCTCTATAACGTAAGTTGAAAGTCATGGTTAAAATAATTATATATGGAAATACGAGACCTATGATCTGCTTTAATTTATTTAATATGACAATGTCGTCATGATGAATTAAATTAAAAGGTTGAGTGAATCTTGTGTGCCTATTCAGTTTGTGTTATCTGTTTTCCGTTAATAGCAAGTTACAGTAATCACATAATGTCGTCTCTTCACAATTAACGGCTAATAGACACACCCTTTATTAGCTTTATTATTAATTAAATTTTGAAATTAGTTGGCATGAGCAAATATGTCTGGAGAAATCATGGAATCTAACAATGTTGAGTTCTAATTCTAATAATTTGATAGAACTGCTAAGTATTTACTTAAATCAAAGATGTATATTTCATAGAAAATGTGCTCTATTTGTTACATTTCGGGCCAATATGTTCGGAACGTTTTACTGAGTAGGATTTCCATTATAAACAAAATAGCATAAGAGTATTAAAAACAATAATTTTCGTTTATATATTTAGTAACTGGTATTATCGTTTGATTAGCAGCTTAAATTAAAAATACAAGTCGATTAAAGAAAATACATTTATTTTTTCTTTCTTTCTGTGTTAAAAAATTCGATTTGAGGTCCAAATTCAATAAGACACCTCCAAAGGGTCACGTGGGGACTAGGTGACTTTAACGTCTAGGCGTAAATGGACAGCTTTCCAACTGATGCACAGAAGACGAGGTCCAAGACTACCACTTACTTCAACCTAATTAATTTTGTCTGAAGGCAATGTCTTAGCAAATAGTTAAGGGTATGAAATGTATATTGAAGGATGCCGAATTTGACATATATTAGAAAATAAATCACCCTGAAAAGCCTTAAATCAATGCAAAAGACGAGATTAATTTTTATGGCAAAATGATCCATTGGTCCTTGCGCATCTTTTGATTTGGCACGATCTCTGACCTCCATAATAATGTTCATCAAGTTTTGACCATTATAGGCAAATTCAAACTGAAATGATTGCTCCGTAAAAATGCACTAATGATAACAATTATTTACAAAAAGTCAATAATTATGAAATTGTAACTATCAGGAAATGACAGAATATTTGCCCCCTAATTAAACTTAAATTTCGTCTAACATTCTACCGTTGGCTGAGTCAACGATTCTACTATTAAACATTTTATTCGCCATTTTTCCTATTTGAATTATTTTTCAATCACCATTCCGTCAAGAATTCGATTGAACTAACTTTTATGTAAATTTTTTTCAATTAAATATTATTTAAATTTTAAAATAAAGGCGCACATGAGGATGAGGAATATTTCATGACATGTTGGCCACATATCATTATAACTGCCGTATTATTTCGGTTATAGTCGATTTTCGGTATTGGGAAGTGTGAATGGGATATGATCATGTTTTGGTTATTTTAGTAGCTGATTATTTTTAATATTTATTTTCATTCGCTTTACTTATAACAACAGGAAATTATCGAAGGCCTATCCCGCTTTTGCCACTTTTGGTAATTCGTTCTGCGTACCGCAATAAGTAAACGTTCTGCACTTATCTAGTTGGTTTCTCTGTTAATTTACGTAACTGAATAGTTGATTCTTTTCATTATGTCAACTGTTAAAATGAGTTCTCTTTGCTATAGTCAGCGACACATTGCCTTATTCATTTAAATTTATAGTTTTCAATCATTATCATATCTTAATTATTACTCCCAGGGTAGTAAATTATTTCAGTTAGTATTTACACTAAGTAATTCAATCGTTGGTCGTTTCCTATCTAGCTGTAGTCGCCTCTGACAAGTACAGTTTTAAGTAGCACCAGTTATGGTAGTTACCACAGTATAATATTCTTAAAATTACACACTTATGGTAGTAAATCATTCACCTATCTATCTACTTCACTTATTATATTTTAATATTAGTGTTTCAAAAGGAAAGTAATTAGTAAATATAATTGTTTAGAATTAACTGAACCCAATAATTGAATCATTAGGTTTCGTTTGCTTTTAATTATTTTAAATCCCGGTTTTATCATCTATATTTTTGTTGTGAAGCCTACGCCAAAACTAGTTCCAAATTACAACTTGGGAATTTCTTGCATGTGCTGTCTAAAAGTTGCTGGCGCCTTTAAATACATTTACCCTTTCTTTCATTTAAAGTAGGGCCCCATTTGCAAGCTTAAAAGACCTACGCATCATTATGGTAAATTTTCTTAACTTTATTCACTTTCAGCTTCTTCTAATCTAAGTTGAAAATTAATAGATAAAATCAGAGGCTAACAAAAAGAGTGACAAAAATCTGTTTTATTTACAAAAAATAAGCACCTACTAAATGACTGACACATATCTTGTCATTTATATTAAATTACACAATAAATGCTGACAAGCTATAAACTAAATCACATTTTTTCATTAACAAAATCATAATAGAGTTTTCACACCTTATAATCTACTTTACTATTTCAGTACAGGTTTGTGAGGTATAAAAGTATATAAATAAATATGGCACTAAAAAGTCTCTTCTCTTGTATTCAGAAATCTGAAACAAAATAAATAGGTATTATTTACATTAGTGCAATTCGAGTATTAGAGAGGAATTCACCTACAACCTATATCAATTTTAAATAAAACTGTAAGTAATGAGTAGCTTGTTATAGCTACTGCGTTTTAGCTGAATACAATTTTATAATGGTAATAGTTAGAATTATAAAAGGCCTTTGGGACGGTCACTTCAGTTTATATTTGAAATTCTTTGAAATACCAACTACGAAGCTTTGGATACACAATACGTAGCTGTATTTTTTACAATCAGATTATTAAATTACTTAATTTTTAATCGCATGGAAATAGGGAGGCTGAAATAGGTTAGTAACGTGCTTAAATACGTCTTCTTATTATTAATTAATTATTATTAGATGGAACTTCAAAATGCCTCAATTTAACTAACTTTAAGAAGAGAAACAAAAATAAGGTTAAACAAACAACTACGAAAATATTTTAATAAACAAAAATATTTTCTCGTCGACGCGAATCGACCCCAGGCCGTCTGCATCGCAAACACAGTGCATGACCGCTACATTACCAGAACTGTTGAAAACAATTGTTGCATTATTGGACCATAAAAGCATGCAAACTCTCGGCAAATGCAAAAGTATATTTAAGAATGTCAGATTATGCCCAAGACCCGAAACAATAAGTTAAAACACACGAGAGCGTCACCTAATAAATGCAACTCAGTCGCGCTTTTTAGTTTAAGATTCGTAAGTTCAACATTAGGCATATAATTATGGATCAAATTTAATACAAGACTTATTTTTTTTTCAGGCATGTTATAGCAAACTATATGCCAGGGAGGCAATTCAATGTCAAAGCTACTGCATTACAAATATTAATACGGATTCATGTCTGAAAAGTAAAGAGCAAATATTCAGCTTCATGCTGCACTAATATTCATGCATGTTCCTTCCATTATTATTTGAGAACATGCCAAAACGGGATGGAGAAATATTAATTCGTGATTGAAGATGAAAAAACTAATTCAATCATCAAAAGACAAATAAAAAGGCAGCTTTTGTTGTAGTTAACTAAGTTAGTTAATTGTCATTACATCATTCGAACGAAATTTTGGCAACAACTCTACACCAATTCCATTGCTAAATATTCAGCATAAATGTAACATGGAGGATAATACAGAACGAGATTTTGTCCGAGATGCATATTATTTTTATATAGTTAAGAGCAGTACCATATATGGCATGCTAGGAATACATGGTTTGCATTACGTTATACTTAATTTGCTTTTTTGAGTGAATCACATTTTTGCAATGTGTCCCGCACAATGCTTTCTTTTTCTATCCGATTTGCTTTCATATTTCATCTTTCGTATATGTCAGTGAGCCCAGATGTGGCCCTTCATTGAGACCGTTGATCTATTATAGCTGATATCCGTGGCTTCCACTAGGCCAGAGGCTCGAACCTTTTCATGAAAAACTTTAGCTTTCTAGAGTGCATAGTTTTCAAATCTATGTGTCTGGTTCTTTCCTTCATGCTCCATTGTTTCTACGTGTCCTCCAAGCAAAAGCACCATACCGTTTCTTCGGAGACCCTATCTTGTTCATGTGACTTCTTAGCCGACAATGGACAGTGTAGATTAACATCTACACTGTGCACCCGTTCTAGTTTGCACGGGGTTAGTTGATCCGCGTTCAGCTTAATCTCCTCACGATTTGATATCTTTGCAATAGAGATCTGCATCTGTCTCTGAAGAGCAAGATTAAAACCAGCCAAATCAGTGCACTTAGGGTCCCTGTATTCAATGATAGGTCTTTCGCCTGTTTTCAGATTTAACAGAAGAAGAAAAACAAGTAACACAAAATCATAGCCTAAAGAAAAATATAGGTGCGACACTTAAGCGCGGCACCTTTGACAAGCGAGGACCAACTTTATCACTATGTAGTGGGGAGGAAATAAATAAATCTAACTTGACGTCAACCCCCCGGCAATCATTAGTGAAGTGAGCCGTACTCAAATTTTTTGGGACGTTATATACTAAAATTGTTACTCTCCCCTATTATTTTATTTAAACTTTCATTACAAAATATATGATTTATAAAATACTGCTTATTTCGAGTAGAGAATAAACAATTTTTTGATCCAAAAAACTACATAAAGAGAGCCGGATATTTATTTAAACATTACACCTGAAAGAAATAGTTAAAAATATCTTTTGAAGTGAAATTAAGAATGGCGAATGTAGATTACTTGTAGTAAGTACAGCATTCTTGAAAGAAAAGTCAATTACCTAAAGAAAAATATAATTGAGTTACATATTATTTATTTTGATAAATTATGATCAATAAATCAACTCATTTATGTAGAAAATTATTTATTTTTTAACGTTATAACACACACATAATAAATTGAAATTGAAAAAAACTCACATGAATATAACTATAATTACAAGATCAATCGACTTACCTGTAAGGACGATCGATCGGAATTATCCGAGCATCTTCGCCGTCCCTCATTACACTTTGTAGTATACAACTTTTTCCCAATCGGTACAATTTTTAAAGAAGTTATCTAAAAACATGGTGATTCAGCCGACCCTGGCTAGCCGCTCGAGCTTATCGCCTTGATGCGTCATTACAATTTTGGTTCGTGAGATTTTTGATTACATTGCATTTGGGGTGAAAGGGAGAAGGTAAAGACTGGGTGGGTTGGTAATGAGGGACGACGAAGATGCTCGGATAATTCCGATCGATCGTCCTTACAGGTAAGTCGATTGATCTTGTAATTATCCTTCGCATCTTCGCCGTCCCTCATTACACTTTGTAGATGTTTAAAGTATTTGCGATGTAATCTACATTAACTGAAAATTGCGATATTTCTGTAGTCCTAGATTTGTAAGACCCTTTTTATAAACTAAAATTCAAATTTATAACCATTAGATTTAATAACACACATATGAAGGTACATATATCATGTTTAACGCTTAACTGATATTAACCTTTAACTTATTTTTAATGCTATACCAATATTCTTATGTAATATGATAACAAGTTGATAAGTAAGTTATAATTGTAGCTCCATATTTATATGATTCTGTAGAAATTATGGTTCAGTAAACAAGATGCAAATCCAGTGAGATTACCCACGCCAAGTTTGTTATAGAATTTTGAGAATACTTTTGATTTTTCTGTCGAGCCAGCTGTCTTCTGAATGGTTTGTAATGTAACTCCAATTCTTTGAGCTGCTGAAGTTGCCCCGTGTCGCGTGCTGTGTGCCCCAAAGATTTCCGTGTTTATACTGCTGGCTTTTAGTATTAACTTGACCCATCTGCTAATGGTTTGACTGCTGTCTGGGTGATAAGGCTTTTTGTGAGTGAGTATTACATTTTCTTTGGTTTTGCTACTTGTGGTATCGATTGCATCTGCAAATGCAACGATCTATTAGCATATTTACAGTATCTGTGAATGCCGTAATTTCTGTTTTTGAACAGAAAAAATAGGTATGTTCACTAGCTGCAACTGCAATTGCAGACAGTGGAGGGTACGATCGATTGTACAACGAACTATTCACCTTTTATTGACTGGTAGCACCCTTTTTTCTTTTGTGCGTTCTATGTAAGTCTCTAATAGTGTGGCTATACATAGTTCAGGTTGATTGGTAAAATAAGGTAATATCAAATTAGGTTGAAGCCTGTTTAAGCCACCTGCTTTTATTTTATCCAGGAATCTGATTTAAATTATGTATTCATATTTAAAAATATTGTCTATTTTTTACTTCCGGGTTGTCAGTGTGCCGGTGTGCCGTTATTAGTATTAAGAGTGTTACTAGCTTTAAAGTTAGATTTGTAGATTTAAGGATTCGTGAAGGTACATGCTCTTTAAGCGCTGTTGAACTGGGTAGGAATCCCAAGTAAGTAATTGAGTACTTCGGATTTGGGGGTCTTATGTTAAATGTTCCATTGAGAATCCCTTTTATAACCGTCTTTTGTTTAATATTCAATATTGGAGAAAGTGCAGATTTGTGTGAGTTCATGGTAGAGTAGGATGACTCCGAAGACAATTGAATGTTTAGGAGCTCAATAAGTTTACAGTTTTGGTATATATTTGTTGGTGCTTACAAAACCAGAAATTCCCCTATTTATTGTAAGTATTTCCGTATTGTTTGAGGGCGCTATCTGTCAATTAATAAATAATCACTTTTATCGCTTCATTAAGTACGCTTTGTTATAGAAAGGCTCCCCTGACAATGAGGAAGTTTCATCAATTTTTTATTTTATTTTTATTTTTTTTTTATTATTATTGCTGATTTTGATAGCCCATGAAAAATAAGTAAACACGTGTTTTTCTTTTTTCCATAAGCCAAAAAATGAGGCAGATACAACGCCTTGAGATGTGCTTATGATGTCATAATACACATGAATTGTTACGTCACACCATGCATAGTATATCTATACAGGGTGTCCGGAAATAGCGTCGCCAAATTCCAGAGGGTGATTTTACATAAAAAAACATGAAAATTTTTTTATATGAACATGGGTCCGAAAATGCATAGTTTCCAAGATACAGGGTGTCAAACTTTTTATAAAAAATCAGTTTTTTGTTAACATCATAAATATGATTTTACTGATTTTGTTGAAATTTGGCAGGGTTATCTGTAGTAATAAGGGGCTCATTTAGCCTTAATTAGATTAAAAATATAAAGTCCAGGGGCGTCCCGGAGGGCATCATACCGAATATTATTGACAAAAAAAGTGTGCGCCGCTGACTTTTTCAAACACTTTATATTTTTTTCGTATTAAGCAACTAAAAATACAATATTTTTGATTCTTGAGTTGTTTTCGTATCTTGCGTGGTTTTCGATTAAAAAAGTAAAAACCGGTTTATTACATTTCCAAACTTTTTTGATTAAATCGATATTTTTATTTATATCTTAAATATGCTTTCACCGATTTTGTTGAAATTTAACAGGGTTGTCTGTAGAAACAGGCAGCTCATTTAGCGTTTATTAGATTAAAAATATAATGTCCAGTGGCGTCCCTGGGGGCATCATACCGAATATTATTGATAAAGAAATGTGCGCCACTGACTCTTTTAAGCATTTTATATCTTTTTCGTATTAAGCAACTGAAAATACAACATTTTTATTTCTTAAATTGTTTTCGTATCTTGCTTCGTTTTTGAGAAAAAAATAAAAATAGTTTATTACAGCGTTTGATGTAGAATTTGGTGCCCTAAAGAAATGTAATAAACTGGTTTTTATTTTTTTTCTCGAAAACGAAGCGAGATACGAAAACAATTCAAGAAACAAAAATGTTGCATTTTTAGTTGCTTAATACGAAAAAAATATAAAATGTTTAAAAGAGTCAGTGGCGCACATTTCTTTGTCAATAATATTGGGTATGATGCCCCCCGGGACGCCACTGGACATTATATATTTAATCTAATAACGGCTAAATGAGCTGCCTATTACTACAGATAACCCTATTAAATTTCAACAAAATCGGTAAAAGCATATTTAAGATATAAATAAAAATATCGATGTTATCAAAAAAGTTTGGAAATGTAATAAACCGGTTTTTACTTTTTTCATCGAAAACGACGCAAGATACGAAAACAACTCGAGAATCAAAAATATTGTATTTCTAGTTGCTGAATACGAAAAAAATATAAAGTGTTTGAAAAAGTCAGCGGCGCACACTTTTTTTGTCAATAATATTCGGTATGATGCCCTCCGGGACGCCACTGGACTTTATATTTTTAATATAATTAAGGCTAAATGAGCCCCTTATTACTACAGATAACCCTGCCAAATTTCAATAAAATCAGTAAAACCATATTTAAGATATTAACAAAAAACTGATTTTTTATAAAAAGTTTGACACCCTGTATCTTGGAAACTATGCATTCTCGGACCCATGTTCATATGAAAAAATGTTCATGTTTTCTTATGTGCAAACCGTTTTCTTTGATCTCGTGCGGTTTAGATTTTAAAGCCTGTCAAAATGTCAAAATGCCCGACTTTCAACTGTCAACATTTCGTAAACAGCTAATGATAGGTATAGGCAAAGACAATACTACTACTAGTAGTATTGTCTTTGGTATAGGATATTATACACGACATGTGTTTTGATTTCACTAGATAGTCCAAAAATGTAGTAATATACAGGGTGTTCTATTTAAAAAATATATGGAGTAGGCTTTTATGTCAGAAAATTATTAGTGTTTTGTTTTATATGTAATCTGGAAAAAAACTTGGCTACCAACCTTAGATTTTGCTTTTTTGTTTACCTTGGTATCTTTAAAACCAAAATAGGTACAGCGAATCAAAATGATATCAAGGTGCTGATCAAATCTGAAATAATGGATAAATCTGGATAACGATCGACTTTTACGAAAAACAACCAGCAAAAACAATGTTTTTGAGACTTACACCTATTGTAGAATCCGAACTGTTAATTGTCAAACGAAATGTTTTGCATTTTCTTATCTTCCACATAACCACAACCTGGAAAATACCCCCCACAAAACTGAAAATTTCGTATATCTAGATAATTACTAAGTAACTAAGACAAGAAGATGCAAATCGTTTCGCGCTAAGTTAAACAGATCAAATTCTTTAAATGGAAGGAATGCTATTCGACATGCTACATGAAATTTATCTATAATTATTAGAAGAATTCGAAAATCGAAAATATGTCCCGCTCTTTTGAGACCTTTTATATTGAAATATAATTCAATAATATTATCAAACTAAAATCAACATGGCTAAATGATGAAATGGTTGTAAGACTAATAAAAAAATTAGAAACATGATATTTCTATAAAATATATATACATATGAAGGGTACAGGGGAAAAACGATCTAAGCGACATTCCATAGGAAACTATTTTATTATTGACTTCACGGAAAATTTTGTTCTTGATAAAAGTTGGTGTTTGGAAAAAAACTAATTTTGACAATGCTAAATTAAGGATAAGTTATACAGGGTACTCAATAAATACAAAAATGATGGTTAAAAAAATCAAAAACTTTAGAATATCGGAAAACCTTCTACAGAAAAAATAAAGCTCGTATTAAGATAAAAATAAAAGTCAAATACCATTTTTTTCAAAAGTGCACCGTTGCGGAGAAAATCCATGTCAATTATTGAAAAACCTGCTTTTTCTTAATTTTGTCCTTATTTTTTTCAGCAACAATGCACTTTTGGAAAAAATTATATTTGACTTTTATTTTTATCTTAATAGGAGCTTTATTTTTTTCTGTTGAAGCTTTTCCGATGTTCCAAAGTTTTTGTTTTCTAACCACCATTTTTGTATATTTTAAGTACCCTGTATAAGTTATCCTTAGTTTAACTTTGTCAAAATTAGTTTTTTTCCAAGCACCAACTTTTATCAAGAATAAAACTTTCTGTGAAATGAATAATGAAAAAGTTTCCTATGGAAATGGCGCTTAGATCGTTTATCCCCTGTACCCTTCATATATATTTTATGAATGTTTCGATACTATTAATTTTCGATTATTTTTGGGCTCTTTAAATTTTGTAACCTATTCCGATACGTTTTAGTCAGTTTTGGTGCTTTTAGTTAGTTTGGGGTAGTTCAATCAGCTTTCGTTTAATTTTAATTTATTTTAGTCATTTGAACCCGGTTCCGATACATTATAACCAATTTTAATGTTTTGTTAGTTTTGGTCAGCCGTCAAAATTGGGTCGTTCAATCAATCATCTATTATTTTCGCTCCGATACGTTTAGTGTTTAGGATAGTCGCCAAAATTGAATTAATCTGGGTTAGTTTTAACTTACTTAATATTATTTTTAAACTATTCCGATACGTTTTTGCCCGTTTTGGTACTTTTAGTTACTTTTGGTTTGTTTTGGTTAGTCTTTCAATAAAATTTTGGTTACTTTCAATTACTTTCAATTTATTTTAGTTATTGAATTAATTCAAGTTAGTCGTCAAAATTCGGTTCATTTTGGTTAGTTTCAACTTATTTTAATATTTTTAATCTGTTACGATACGTTTTAGCCCTTTTTGGTGCTATTGGTTAGTTTTAGTTAGTCGTTCAATCGACTTTCGGTTAGTTTCAGTTAGTTTTAATTTAGTTTAGTACTTTGAATCAGTTCCGATACGTTATAACCAATTAAAATTAAATTAAAATTAATTTAGGTTAGTCGCCAAAATTCGGTTAATTTGGGTTAGTTTCAACTTACTTTAATAGTTTTAATCTCTTACGATACGTTTTAGCCCTTTTGGTGCTTTTGGTTAGTCGTTCAATCGACTTTCGGTTAATTTCAGTTAGTTTTAATTTATTTTAATCATTTGAACCAGTTCCAATACGTTATAACCAATTTTAAAGTTTTTGATTACTTTCGGTTAGTCGCTAATATTCGTCTAATTTCGGTTAGTTTTAACTTACTTTAGTATTTTTAATCCGTTCCGATACGTATTAGACCGTTTTGGTGCTTTTATTTACTTTTGGTTAGTCATTCAGTCAACTTTCGGTAACTTTCACTTAGTTCCAATTTATTTTAGTCATTTGAACCGGTTCCGATACGTTGTAATTAATTTAAATGTGTTTGATTAATTTTAGTTAGTCTTCAAAATTCGGTTAGTTTCAACTTACTTTCGTTCAATCAACTTTCGGTTAATTTCAGTTAGTTTTAATTTATTTTAATCATTGGAACCGGTTCCGATACGTTATAACCAATTTTAATGTCTTTAGTTACTTGCCAATATTCGGTTAATTTGGGTTAGTTTTAATTTACTTTAACATTTTTAATCTGTTCCGATACGTTTTAGTCCGTTTTGGTGCTATTAGTTACTTTTGGTTTGTCATTCAATCAACTTTCGGTTACTTTCAGTTAGCTCCAATTTATTTTAGTCATTTGAATCGGTTCCTATACGTTAAAAGCAAATTTAATGTTTTTGGTTAGTCGCTTGATTTCGTTTCGTTTTGGTTAGTTTTAACTTACTTTAATTTTTGTAACCTGTTACGATAGGTACGTTTTAGCCTGTTTTTGGAGCTTATGGTTACTTTTGGCTAGTTTTGGTTAGTATTTCAATTAACTTTCGGTTAGTTTCAGTTAGTTCCAATTTATTTTAGTTATTTGAACCGATTCCGATACCTTATGATCAAATTTAAGTTTAAATAAACAAACTAACTAGCTGCACAACTCTGCCGTCCTTTTCCCATTTTAACACATAAACATTAACTTATTTATATAACATACAAACAAAACAATATATACACATAACGATAGTTTATTTACCCAAACAACGAATCTTTTTTTATTTTCATTCCTATGAAAATTTATTGCACTCCGGCCCAGGTAAGCGCAATATGATTGGTATCGAGTTCCAACTGCGTTATGTCCGCGCTTCAGTGAGCTTCACGGAGAAAATTTGATTCTGTACCCCACTAAACGAGCCTAGTGTCGCGGCTATAGAAGAAGCTATGACAAAATTCTACCTCATATTTCTTGCATTGTGTCCCGCGCAATGCCTTCTTTTTGTATCCAGTATGATTTCAGCAAAATGATACATCACTACCTTATTTAAATCAGGTTCTTACAAAAACTCAGCCCCAATCACATTAATTAGTCCATTATTGCTTGACTTATTTTTTTTTCTTACAAAATGTTAAATATTTAGCATAAATATAATAAGGAGAATAATACAGAACAATTTTCTGACTGAGATGTACATTACTTTTTAGTTAAGATCAGTACCATAAATGGCAGGCTTGGAATATATCATTAGCATTACGTTATAATTTGCTTTTTTCTCCGATTGACTGCAAATATTAATTTTGCAGACACATATTAATCAGCATAATATTACTTTTCCTGCCTAGACAGCGAAATAATATTTGGGAATAAAACGTTTGGACATAAGTTGTCAAATATTATGGACATATACGTTTCCATAGCAACTAACCGTTCCAACAATTGAGATTTCTATCAAATTTTGTTTAATTTATCACTAGAGGAAGAATAAAAAGATTGTGGGAATTGTAATAATTTGCAAATATACAATATACATATATCATTATAAACAATCGGAGAAAAAATTATATGTTCAACTCGGCAGCAAAGTAGATTGACTGCCTTAGCTGAATTCCTAGCCTCGCTACGCTCTGCCATTGAATATTAACTAACGATAAGAAGATTCACTCTCCGCGGCGGCACGTCAACATACCTCCTTCCCCGCGCGAAAACTATCATGATACTGGCATGTGACCTTTGGACCCGGCGTACACTGGTCAAATTTCTAGGAAAGCTGGACATAATAAGGTTAACCAGAAATAAGACATAGAAGTTATTAAGTATTACAGGTTTAATATATCGTGTTTAAGGCAAATAACTGTTGAATTTTTGGCACAACATCTATATTTATATACCTATAGGGTATATCAATTATCACTAACGATAAAAAACCGTTTTAAAAATTATTTTCAAAATTAAGGGCTCCTTCGTTGTAAAAAAGGTAAAAACTTCGATCATTCAAATTTTGTTTTTGCAACGGTTCATTCAGGAGTCTCACGAGCAAAATTAATGTTAAGAGGCCGACAGAAATGCGTTGATGAGGGCCTTCAATTTTGCCATACAAGTATTTCAGAGATCACTATTTTTATAAATTAATCTAATAGGAACCAAATCAGTAAAAAATATAGAAGCATCAGTGCAGCTGTTGTTCAAAAACACTTGCTTATATTCTGACTCTCACAAGGTAATATCAAAGCCATATTTACAAATTAAAATTAAATTATAAATTTTACCTGCTGATTCAGCCAAAGTATTTATTACCTCTTTTTATAATTACATCAGTCTTGCATCAACAATAATGATTCTACCGAATTTTCAGCTTCAGTTTCACTTACTACATTATTATGGGATTAGGGATGGGCGAAAATAATCGATTATTCGATTCACTTTTAAGAAATTACCGATTAATCGATTTATCGATTAATATTTCAGAAAATATAGATTATTGGATTATTCAGTTATTTGCTAAAATATTATGCGTTTAATCACAGATCTATATAGCTACGCAACAGATACCTCTTCCAATGCTTTTTGCGCGGGGTCAAAAATGTTCACCGGCTTTCGCGAGCGGGTGAACCAGTCGTCTAGGAACGGGTCGGTGTTGCCAAGTTATCACGTCTAACAATATTTCTGCTGACTTTTTGACCCGCTCAAATCATCGAGTTTAATTATTAAAATTTATGATCAAATTAACACAAACATATTTTTCTACAGCCGCGCGCAAAATAACTAATTACTAAATTCAAATGAAATCGCAAAATCGACGGATGCCGTGGATCCTTATTTTGCGCTCTAGCGCGAACTTGGGAAAGAAAATTCTCACTTTTTTCGTCGAGTATGCTATGAATGGTCATGGAAACCGAAGATAAATAAATGACAGTCATGCGTTTGTTACAGTTTGTTGCTGGCACTCCTGTTCTAAATATGCCCGAAGCCCGAATATAATATGTCAAAACTGACAGTCATTTGCAAATTTCCGAATAAGTATAGAGAAAAATGCGCATTTAATTTTAAAAAATGTGGCTGTAGAAAAAGTTCTGTGTGTTTTTCGAGCGCAAAGTAAGATTGCCGTTTTCGAAAGATTACTGCGCTCCGCTACGCGTCGCGCAGTAACATTCTTTCTCAAGCGGCAATCCGTTACTTTGCGCTCTAAATACACAAATAACTATTTTTTAGAAAAATACGATTTTTACATTTTTTATTAAGTATGATAGTTCATTAATGAAACGGCAATTTAAATGAACAAATTTATAATATTGATAGTAGAGTTTAAAACAAAATTAATTGGTACTTTGACATGCCGATAAACATTTCAAAAATTCCTTTGATCTTCGAAATAAAAACCTGCGTGATAATATTAGGTATTACTTAATACAAATAAGAGATATTACAGTATAAGTTAACAAAATTTGTAATGACCTTTTACACCGATATTTAAGGTGAATTTTTAGTCCATGTTTAAGCACATCATTCACTGAATCTGATAATGAACTTTAATTTGACATAATAACATACGATTGCCAAGAAAATGAGTAATAGCATAATGTGATATGAAAGGTAAACAACAGCACGAGACTTGGCAACACGGAGGGGCAAAACGCGTCTAAATAGGAAAATATTTAAGTTTATTGCATTATTGGCGAGCGACACTTTTAATACCGGAGTAGGCATCTGTTGCGTAGCTATATAGATCTGTGGTGAAACTAACCAAAAGTAGATTAGACGATTAACCAAATCTATTAAAATTTATTATGTCGGATCGAAACCGACTCAAATGACTAAAATCAGTTCAGACTAAGTTAAACTAATCGGGTTAGATCGGGGATTGAGAGGCGAATCGAACGCAAATGTTTTTTTGGTTTTTACAACCTCCTCTAATATTATACATTGTAAAAACGAACGAAGCTTAAAGTAATATGATCTATGTGGTATATTTTTTGGTGAACTGCACTAACGTAATCTGCTAAAAGTAATTCTTTACATTAACCCTATCGCTACGACTTTAATTTAAATATTTTGGCTTAGAAAGTCCTATTGGGCTTTATAAGTCCCAGTGAAAATTCAAAAATGACTATTGGTATTTAATTCGCTGAAAATCCTATTGCGCGCTGTCCCACCCGTAAAAGAGTGTTTATGTGACTAATCAATAAAGGCAAAGTTCGCATGCGCTAATAATTTCCTCCTCCTTTTCATAGTCTGGGCGTGTTGGCGGTTTGTGGTCAATGTTTATGGTGTTTTAGTGAATAAATCAAATAATTAATAGAAAACCGACTGATAATATGGCTGGGTAAGTGTTGTATTATATTGTGTTCTATTTATATCTCTGTTATACGTTTTATATTAGCAATTTTCAAAAGCGGGATGTATATGTCCCAATAGTGGTTTTTAGCGGGTTGAATATGTCCCAGTAATACTTACTGGCGCGTTTTTTCAGGAATAGACCTTTACAAAAATGTGAGTTGGAAGAAATGGTTGAAAACCTTTCCGATGTCGAGTCCATTGAAAACCTCTTCCAAGATAGTGGATCCGAATATATGGAGTCAGAACTAGACTCTAGTGACTCGGAGTTTGAAATTCCAATAAAACTTCAGAATTTCACTAAACAAAAAGCTGATGGTCCCAGAACAAACAGTAAAGATGAGAGCGATTCTAGTAGTACATCTGACTCTTCTGACACAGATAACAGAACAAACATACAAAATGCGAATGCCACACCAAATTTAGTTGGGTGGGACGAAGTTGAGGAAAAATTTTCACCTCCGATGAAAATACCATTTCACAAGTCTACTAACATTTTGGTTGATGTGCATAGGGATTCATCAGAAGTTGATATTTTTTGAAGCTTTTCCCATTCAGTTTGTTTCGATATATTGCTCAATGCACTAAAGAACGCTTAGATATATCAGAAGAAGGGACTAAACGGAAACAAAAAAAAACTGAGCTACATGAAATTATGATAGTAACAGGTTGCCATCTTACTATGGCATATAATAAAGTGCCTGCATTCCACCATTATTAGTCGTCAAGAAAATCTTTAGGCAATGATGCCATAAAACTTGCCATATCCAGAGACAGGTTTCAACTTTTAGCTACCAAGCTCTACTTCATAGAAGACGTAGTTGCCTGCCTCAAGAAGACATATGCCAATGCGAGATAAGAAAGTGTTCATCAATCGATAGATGAATCAATGGCCAAATTCACGAGGAGTAAAGATTTGAGGACGCTGTGATTCAACATCAGGTTATGAGTATGACTTCAATATATATTCAGGGGAAGAAAGTGAATATGTAGTTGGTTCTTTAGGCGAACGAAAAATTAACTGCCACTGTAAGAGAACCAGACGTATCATTTTATTTCGATCGCTTTTTCATCTCAGGAAATTGAATCGATACCCTTCCTTTTCCGGCCATAGGAACATGTATTTCTACGCTCAAGAATATGCCAAATTAGAGGCGACGGTGATTGCTTGCGAAATAACACAAAGCCAATTGTTTCATTGCAATGAAACAATTGGCTTTCTCTGGATGAACACCAAAGAAGTACTGGTGTTAAGCAATTGCCATGAAAATAAACTGGTTGAAGTAAGCCGTACGGGAAATGACGGTACAAAAATGAATTTAGCATGTCCAGAAGCAATTAACTTTTATAATTCTGCCATGGGCGGTGTGGATTTGTCGGATCAGCTTACAGGCAAATAAAGTTTCTTATAAACTACTTTTGACTACAGTGGTAAACCTGGATTATTTGCAAGGACGTTCGTAATAAGCCCAAGTTACCTTTCATTGATTTTCTGGTAGGCGTTTCTTAAGGTTTAATAGCAAAAAGTCGCATGAACGCATCTGTAGTTAGAAAACGAGCCCACGGAAGATCGTCATCGTCTGCAACGAATCTAAAAATGTAAAAACATTTCGTGACAAAATGATAAGGTTAGGTTACGTTAGGTTAGGTTTGCTGAAAATATAATCTTTGCGCTAAAAATGGGCTCACAACGAGCAATTGTTTAAATGAGGTTACGGTTGGGCTCTTATAATTCAATGCATTCAGTTTTAAAATAGCCATGAGTGTTAGTTATTGTTTTTTATTTTCAGTGATAAAATTAATAATTCTAGTTTTAAACATGTAGATTTGGATCTGACAGTGGAACTATCTATTCCAGGAATAGAGGAAACCTAATTAATTGGTCCCTCTGTATTTTCTGCCTGGATGATCGCGTTGAAGGTCTGGTTAGTCCGAGCCAAAATAAAAGGGCCAAGAAAGACACGGGGTACGAAACATTAAAAATAAAGTTGACGGAATTTCAGCGGAATTTGAGTCGATATTTGAATCACTGAATATTGACATGGGAATTAGAGCAAATTTAGGGAAGTACATTGCAGTGTACCACAATAGTATATTATTTTATATGGAGGAAAAGTGATACTCTTCATGGCGCGCTCGTGTTTAACAGGCGAACGGAGTGAGGCTGGTAATAGAGAGCAAGCCATGAAAAGTAACTTTTCCTCCACATAAAATATGCTGTTTTTTTCTTCAAATGTCGACAAATTAATGCAAAAATATCTCTTTTTAATTGTAATAATAATAATTATTATCAAAGATAAGTTGGTTTGCAAGGCGGCTTAGACCGGTATCGGTGAATAGGCACAGGTCGTTGCTATAGTAATGTAACATAAAGCTGTCAGTGGACACTGTCAACAATAATTATTTTTTAAAAATTGCGTCTCCGATTGCGTTTTAATTCCGTATTGATAAGCAGTTATTGAGTAAGTTCGATTAAGTTAATAACCAATTTGTTCCTAAATTAGTGATTTTTAGAAATGCAGTGCACAAATTGAGTGATAAATACAAATTTTAGTTTAATAATTCTTGAGTTGTTGACGCTTGCTTTGTTGTTTGTTTGTATCTATGTTGCTATGGTAACACTTTTACCTCCGCCGGCGGAAAAGTGAAAAGTAAAGCTCCGGCGGAGGAAAAATGAAACTTCACGGCCGCCTACACAGTCGAGTAATGACGGATTTACTGACGTTTGAAGAAAAAAATTTTTACCTGAAGGTTAGTGGCGCAAAACTGAACAAGGCAAAACTTTTAGATCTTGAAAACATTCCCCACACTCATCATCACCAGTTTGCACTAAGAAGATCAGGACTATCTTTCAATGACGAAAACCAAAGGATATGTGTTGTTTGTATGCCATTACCCGAGTATTTACACGTTCTGAGTTTAATTGGTATTCCTTTAGTTAAAATTAAACATTTCAAACATTACCATTGACAATGTTTTGCGATACCATAAACTTTGTGATAAAGCGTAATAAAATTGCAATTTCAGAAAATAATTTTATATAATTCTGGCCATTATAACAATAATAATACTTATTGTTTCGAATCTAATGCCTTTGTTTTCTGAGCCTCTCCCGTCTTACCTTACGGAAAACCCCCGCACGCCCGCTTATGCACAGGAGCACTCCTCACACTTACCTCCACACATCACCCTACTACTCATATACACCTACACTCCTGCGCGGGCGCAGTGACACGGCGTGAAATGATATTTTTTCTCTTATTATACCAATTTAGGGCCCACCCCCATTGTGAGGATAAAAAACACATCTGGTCCGTTTAATCGTTAATTTCACCCCATATAGCCAATGGAGCGAACTTTCTGTTCAAAATGACGTGCCTCGATTTTATATAATATAAACATGCATTTTTATTTGATACTTACTGTCTAAAATAAAGTTTTTGTTTTATTACTTTTAAATGTTCAAGAGTTGTGATAACTTGTTCTATTATTCGGTTGTTTGTAGTTTGTATTAGTTGAAAAAAAAAA
>MU182383.1:334653-372073 GCA_016904865.1 Pissodes strobi | reverse complement strand
AGAATCTAAAGAAAGCCTAAGAATTCTGCTAGATGAATTACAAAAAACATGCGATCTCTTGAAAATCTTAAGCAGCCAGTTCAAAGCTGGGACGCTATGATAATTTTTATCGTTTCGTCAAAGCTAGACTCTCGCACGCGAAGGGAATGGGAAAACTCCCTGAGCGGCAACGTCAATGTTTTGCCAGCGTACGCGGACATGATCCAGTTCTTAACGCAGCGTTGCCAGACCTTAGAAATGATAGACTTTAACACAAAGGCTGATAGGGTTGATAAAGAAAAGGGTGATCCTAGAGTTTTTAAAACTCATGTATCGCACCAAGGTCCCACGGCAGCGCCGTGTAGTTTTTGTAAAGGATCTCATTTGATTTATTTTTGCCAGGAGTTTTTAAAGCTTTCTAAAACAAACAGACTAAATGAAGTTAGAAAATTACATCTGTGTATAAAGTGTCTACGTTCAGGGCATGGTAAAAAGGATTGTAAGAGTTATGATTGTAAAAAATGCAATAAAGATCATAATACATTGCTTCATATAGGTCAGGATATCGACAATGCTCAAGCGTCTCACCCGGCGATTAATAATTCCGATAATGAAAACTCCGATGTAGAGTCCGATTTGTCTGAAGTAGAGAAATTGGATATTGATTCACATCCTTATGTAAAAACTACTTTGACAAATCTCGGCCTTAAAAATTATGTTTTACTTTCTACCGCGGAGGTCTTAGTTTTTGATAGCATAGCAAAACCGGCCAGATGCAGGGTTTTATTAGATTCCGGTAGTCAGTCAAATTATATTACTGCTGCATTAGCTCTTAGATTAGGGCTTAAACAATATGAGGTCAATATCCCAGTTAGTGGGATTAGTAAAAATTTAATTTATATAAGGAAAGCGACAAAGGCACGGATTGCTTCGACAATTAGTAATTTTTCTGTAGATTTAGATTGCTTGATTCTCGACAAAATCACAGACAATTTACCTATGGCAACATTTGATCGCAATGTTGTCAATTTTCCCAAAAATAATCAGTTAGCTGACAAGGAGTTTAATGTAACGAAACCCATAGATATGTTATTAGGAGCTGGAATATTTTGGTCTCTTCTTAATGTAGGACAAATATCTTTAGGCAATAATTTGCCTCTCCTACAAAAAACGCATTTAGGCTGGGTGATAAGTGGCCCTCTATCTCTTCCTAATTCGAAATCGGTTTCTTGCAATTTAAGTGCCGTTGACTTTAAATTAGAGCAGCAAATAGAAAGGTTTTGGAAAGTTGAGGAATGTTTACCTGTATCTCAGCATTCTAAAGAGGAAATTGAGTGTGAGGAACATTTTATAAAAACTACTACGCGTGATAATCGCGGAAACTTTATTGTGAGCTTACCAATTAAAGACAATATTCTTAATTTATGAGACTCAAGGGAAATTGCCCTTAAACAATTTTATAACCTTGAAAGACGATTAAGCAGAAATACTGATCTTAAGACCCAGTATCATAATTTTATGCAAGGATATCTAGACTTAGGTCACATGTCGATCGCGAGCCACAACCGCGAATTGCCGATATACTACTTACCTCACCATCCAGTTGTCAAGAAAACTAGTCTAACAACAAAGTGTAGGGTAGTTTATAATGCTTCTTGTAAAACTACTAGTGGTTTATCTCTCAATGATGTTCTCAAAGTAGGTCCGACTATACAGGACGATCTTTTTTCAATAGTTTGTCGCTTTAGAATGCATAATTATGTCATTACCTCTGATGTTGAAAAAATGTATAGGATGGTGAAAGTAAAAGAATCTGATCGCGATCTTCAACGCATTTTCTGGAGATTTGACACTTCAGAGAATGCAAAAGAATATAGATTAAATACAGTCACCTACGGTACTGCGCCTGCAGCGTTTTTGGCAATTCGTTCGCTTCATCAGGTTGCTTATGATAATGTAGCCGCATATCCAAAGGAATGTCAAGTCATTTTAAAAGACTTTTACGTGGATGACTTAATTTCCGGCACTGACACAATTGAGGAGGCTAGAAATTTAAAAAACGTTCTAATGCAGCTTTTAAGCCCGGCTGGTTTTAGACTCAGAAAATGGGCATCTAATAATAGGCAAATTTTAGATTCCAATAACACTGATTCAGACTTACCACCCTATTTCATTACTGATGACAAAAGTATAAAAACTCTAGGACTAGTTTGGGAGCCTAATGATGATCTTCTTAGTTATTCCGTTCATTTCGATAAAGAACTCCGAAATCGTGTGACAAAGAGATTTATCCTTTCGATTGTGTCACAGATTTTCGACCCATTGGGTCTTGTGGGACCAGTCATTGTACGTGCCAAATTATTGATGCAAGAATTATGGAAGATAAAGTTGAGCTGGGATGAAACTGTTCCTTCTAATTTAATTGAAAGTTTTGTTGAGTTTTATAGGCAACTGTTATCAATTAATAGCATTAAAATACCTCGTCATGTCGTAATATTAAACATGGAACGATTCTGCATACATGGTTTTTGTGACGCTTCAAATGCTGCCTATGGCGCCTGTGTTTATCTTGTTTCAATAGATTCAAGCAATCGTCGTTACGCTCAGATTTTATGTTCAAAATCTAGGGTAGCGCCTCTAAAAACCATTAGTCTTCCGCGCCTTGAATTATGCGGTGCGGTTCTATTGAGTAACTTAGTTAAAAAGGTTTGTGATTCATTAACAAAAAAACTCGCATGATATATTTTATTGGACTGATTCGACTATTGTTTTGGCCTGGTTAGCTACAGTACCAAATAGCCTAAAAACTTTCGTGGCTAATAGAGTTTCGATAGTACAAACCCTAACCGACATAGCAAAGTGGAATCACGTCAAATCAAACGAGAATCCCGCTGATATAATATCCCGTGGGCTAAGTCCAGCTGATTTAAATAAGTCTAGTTTATGGTGGTCCGGCCCTGACTGGTTAATCCAAGATCCAGGAAGCTGGCATAATTCACCCAATATAGACACTGAAAATATTCCGGAAAGACGTACCAATACAAATTTGACATTTTTAACAAAATATAACGACTTTGATGTTCTTAATAGGTTTTCTTCTTTGCCTAAGTTAATTGCAGTCATGGCATATTGCTTAAGATTCATGAATAATTGTCATAAAGAGGGTAAGAAACTACTTGGTGCTTTATCGGTTCAAGAATTAAATAATTCACAACAGGTCTTAGTTTCTTTGGCCCAGTCTCAGGATTTTGGCAAGGAGATTTCGTGTTTAAAACAATCTATACCGTTACCAAAAAAGAGCAATATTTTATCATTAGATCCGTTCTTAGACAATAATAACTTGCTAAGAGTTGGTGGTCGAATTAGACATTCCGAGTTGACATTTAATCAAAAACATCCTGCGTTGCTTTCCAATAAAAATCATCTTACGACATTATTAATCATGCATGAGCACGAACGACTATTACATGCATCACCACGAACTGTGTTGTGTAGTTTACGCGACAATTTTTGGATAGTACGGGGAAGAAACACTGTACGATATAAATTAAGCAAATGTTTACGCTGTTTTAGAGTGAATCCTAATTCGTATCAACCAAAAATGGGTGATTTGCCGGCAGAGCGCATTTCGCAAGCACCTCCCTTTGCGAAGGTAGGTATAGATTTTGCAGGTCCGTACCTTATGAAGGATGGAAAAACACGCAATCGCACATTAATAAAAGTATACATATGTGTCTTCGTATGTTTTTCTACTAAGGCAGTTCATTTAGAACTGGTTGATGGTTTATCAACTGAAGCCTTTTTAAATGCTCTAAAGCGGTTTATCTCACGGCGCGGTTTGCCGTCAGACATTTATTCTGACAACGGCACGAACTTTATAGGTACAGCAAATGAGCTCTCTGAGTTGCATGAATTATTGTCATCTGTAAATGATGTTCACGTTAAAGGGTATTTAAATACGCAAAGGATACAATGGCATTTTATACCACCGCGAACACCTAACTTTGGTGGATTGTGGGAGGCGTGCGTTAAGTCATGCAAATATCACGCAAAAAGAATAATTGGGGAAGCCAACTTAAGATTTGAACAGTTTTACACTATACTTGTTCAGGTAGAAGCCATCCTCAACTCCCGTCCTTTGATTCCCCTCTCCGAAAATCCTGACGACTTGGAACCCATAACACCATCCCACTTCCTAATCGGACGCAAGTTGACTACGCTGCCTCAAAGATATCTTGAAGATTCGCCACGGTATAAATTGAGTGATTACGAAAGACTCCAACAGCTCATCCAACATTTTTGGACTCGTTGGCATCATGAATAATTGGGTAGTCTTCAAACACGTTCCAAGTGGAAGTTCTCCAGCGCCAACTTGAAAACTGGACAAATGGTTTTAGTTAAAGAAGACCATGTCCCTTCACTTCAGTGGCCAGTTGGTCGTATCGTCGAAGTGCACCCTGGTCAAGACGATATCGTCAGAGTCGTCACTGTGAAGACTGCCAAGGGAGTGTTCAAGCGTCCAGTTAGCAAGGTGTGCCCTTTACCCAATGAACTTAGTTGAAAATCGGCCCACGCGTTTCCAAGGGGGGCGGTATGTCGCGCCTTTATCCAGACGCTCCTGTAAGCTCTGCACAATCGTGGCATTTTTCTACTAGCACCGCTCGCGGGAGAGAGAAGAAGTTTTGTGTGTGTCGACTAATCCACTTCAAGCAAGAGCATTGACTTTTGAGTTTTGACTTAGATGCTAATAATTTTTTACCTATGTATACAGTCCACGTTATATTTAAATAAATAATGTAAAAAACAAAAAGTTTGCATCAACATTATTAGTGTCCTGAACAACACGCATTTTTAAGGGTAAATTGATTCCTATTTCTTGCAAAAGAGGAATTTTGATATTGATGTTTTCACGATAGGTCCTTTTGCATGCTGTTACTTCAAAAGGCTCATAAAATAGTAAGTCAGGGTATAAGTTGGCTATATTTGGATTAATAATTGATTCGGAGGCTCCTGAGTCAATTAAAACGGAAATTTGCATTTCTGGTAAAAAGAAATAAGGTAATTCGATTTTTTGAGCTATATTGTTTAAGTTAATTGGCCGGTAGAGGCTAGTTCGTGAAAATTTTGATTTTCTGCATTAAAATCCTAATGATGGGGGCTAAGGAGAATATTTTCTTCTTGGACATTGGGCATGTCTTGATTATTATAATAATCGTCGCAATACTCTTCGTAGTTTTAGTCTTCTGAGTGTAAGGTGGTTTGTTTGTAAGTTTGTTAGTTCTTGGGATGCAAAATTCCTAGGACCGCTAGGTTGAAAATGATTATAATAAGGCCTATTTTGGGCTGGTTGATTTATTCGAGTAGGTCCGGCAGACTGGACGGACATCGGGGTAGGTTTGGGCCAAAGTCTTTGATTAAGTTTCCTCTGGGGAGCAAACAGATTTTTGGGTTTTCCAAAAACTTGTGCGTTCGTGGGAAAATGTTGTCTTACGGGTCTAGGTTGCACAGGAATTGGTTGAGAAGGAAAAGGTTGTTTAAAATTGTTTTGCTGTTGAAATTGTTGAGCATTTTGGTTAAAATGCATTTTGGACGAATGCGAGAGTTTTGATTGAAAGATTGATTCAAATTCATAGATCTTTGATGTTGATTAATAGGTTTTTGAGTTACCTGATTTTTTAAGTTTATTTGGGATTCAATTAGATTAAAATTTGTGACTTGTACAAGGGCAGCATTTAGATTATTAGGGTTGTGCATAAGTAATATCGTTTTTAAAGATTCTGGCACATCTGACATTAGAACGATCACAGCGGTTTTCTCAGCTTGTGCTGTTAAAATTAATTTCGAATTGTTATCTATATTTTCACTTTGAATTTTCGAATTTATTCTTTGTACAAATAATTTTAGTCTTTGTACAAAATCTAACAGATTTTCATTCTTATTTCTATTAGTATAATTTAGTTGTTGCATTAAAGTTTGGTATCCTATTGGATCTCCATATTTTTCTCTTAAAGCTAGTTTAATATCTACCCAGTTTTTAAGGTCTGTCTGGTCTACTCATAATAAAATATCTAGACGTTTCGACTAACTTAGAGCGTATAACGCTTAAAACAAACTTTTCCTGAATTTCTTCGCCTTTATAATATAAATTATGAAATTCGTCGATTGAAAAAATATATGATTCGAAATGTTCTGGATTTAGTGGATTTCCAGAAAAGGTAGGTAAAATGGTTGCAAAAGATCGCAGAATGGTTTGCAGAAGAATACTTGAAATCTTAGGATCCGCGGCGATACTTCGAAGATTGAAGATTTGCCTGAGTTTCACCCGATGGAGTTTCTTTCTTCTTTCCGTGCCTTTTCTTATTGATCCCAATGCTTAACAATAGAGAGATCAATGGAGTCGGCTAGGAGTATTTGGAATTCTTCTAGTTATAGTGCTCAAGGTATTAAGATACGCCAAATCTCAACGAACAATCGATAAAGAGATTTGCAGCACTATCCTGTTCGCAGCGCCAGTTAAATACTCGAACCAGTGGAATGTATTTTAAAAAAGGTTTTATTTCGCACTTCTTAACCTACTAGTTACATTGGTGACTACTTATGATTATTCAGAAAACCTTCCATCTAATAATTAATGTTTATAAAATATACCAATATGCTTATTCTACGATTATGCTGAATGTGTATTAATAGTAATGGTTTATGCATATAACTCGCGATTATACATTATTTTCATTTTTCTAGTATTTAACTCGGAGAGAAGATATAGCCTGATATTTCTTTTAGCAAGCGTCTGCTTTCCCTTCAATCAATTCTTCGTCTACATCATCTACTTCAGCTCAAATATTATTTTCTGGCAGATTATTTGACTTTAAAATATTACGGTAAAACTAACTTTTCTCATTGATCTCCAAATTGTTTTGTTAAAAGTTTATTAACGTCTCGAAGTTTTAGGAGGGGTAACTTTCAACTCCCATTCCGAGTACATCGAAATTAATTATGCTAACATTTTTTGCAACCTTACAAATACTTTTTGGTGCCCAATATCATTTCGATAGTGCGGATCTCCTCGTACTAAAACGTTTAGTCCATTTTTGGTCTTAACCAAAATAATACATTTAACAATTGAAAATTTAGAGTGCCAAAACGTAGTGCCTTCAAACATTCTATAGGCCTCTCTTTCCAGTTGGCAGCTTCAAAATCTTTTCCCATTCAAATACTTTAATGTATTGCTCTGGGCTAGTAATTATTATTTATTTTTTCTTTATTCTTTAAAGCTTGTTCGATTCTGCCAAAAACGCGATTGCGGGAAGAAATTACCGTGTATATTACGTCTAATAAACTTAAGTTTTGTAGGGCATCTAAAAACCATCTATCACATGTGGCGACTATTATACAATATATTTCTTTTGCCCACCACATATATCGCATACCACTTTCAAAGTTTTAATGCACTCCAAATTAGTTTGATTGAGTCAGTGAAACAAAGCTGAAATGACTTCGCTGGATCCTTTATGAAATTCATTTTCGGTCCATGTATACATAAATGGTTTTTCTTTCATTTGCTTATCCCTTGATGATCCTTGTACAAATCAAAGGTTATAGATATATGGTTGTCGGCTATAGTATGCATTCTATAATACTCTGGTACTTTTGGTAATACTTGTTCTTCTTTGACAATCAAAACTGATGGTGATAAGACGTCTTCAGTCTCTCGCAGAAGTGAGTAAAAAGCATTTGCCCTCAGCTTATAGACGCGTTTATCGATTAAATTTGTTTTCTTTTTATCGGGTTCTGCGTTAACTTTAATTTGCTCATCCAAAGATAAACACGTCAAACATATCCGTTCCTGGCGTTCCAAACCCCGAATTGAAACAATTAAAGATATTTCGGAAACAATAATCTTTTACTTTTAGATTATCGGCTTATACCTCGCTATTAAACATTATTTTCATTTTTGAAGTGAAACTTCTTTAGCGAGTGTAGTAAGTCCGAAAAAATGAAACGGAAATCAAAGTGAAACACTTTAATTAAGCATGTTCTAGTATAGCTAGAGAGCTGAAATTTTCAGGACATGTAGCCGGGGTAAAATGAGGATCCTGGACACACCCCCCCGAAACCGGGGGCAAAAATTGTGGAAAAAACAATTCCTAATATCTCTTTCAGAAGTTTCACTTCAGTTGTGTGCTTATAAAGGTGAGGCACATAATTTTGTTTAATATTATACTCAGAGGGACGATATCGCTTGATATTCGTTGCATTAAATTTTGAAATAAGATTTATTACGGATTCTTTCCTGCTTCTAAATGTCTGGCTGATTGGGTCTCCTTTTTTTCAGATGGTGATTGACCTGTTATAACATGTTTTGCCGACATCTCAGAAAACCACGGTTTTCTGTGCTATTCGTGAGAAAAAAAAAGTAACAAAAGCATTGGTTGTGTTAAGACTGTTAAGTGCAGAAAGGCTTTCCACAGCCAGTGTATAGTGAGATCGCCAGGTTTCATAGTTCAAGGGATAAAGGAAATTGTTTGTGCTGACTGCAACAACGAGGGTCTGACAATTCTCGACAAATTAAAACTCTACGTCCAAAATAATGGATTACTGAGTGCCTTAGTGATGAGCCTAAATGAAATGAACGATCTTCTTCGGGAAAAGGTATTCATATTGGAGAAAAACTGAGAAAATCAACAATAAAGACGTTGAAAAGCGTAAGTAAGGTTAGGAACCATTCCACTGTTCCCTCCTTTGACAAGGGAAGGAAGTGGACAGATAATCTCGCTTTACGGCAGCGCGCAGTACGTGTGATCAAAAATCGAACAGACGCCATTAATAGGAGCCAGACATTCAAAGCGGTACCTCCGTGTATTTTGGTGATTTTTGTTGTGAAAAACTCTCAAAATACTTCAATTTGTCCATAACAATATAGTGTTTTGTTGTGCTTATGGCTGTAAAAGTCGCAATGACCGAAAGGAGCCTGGAATTACTTTTCACAGGTAAATATAGTTTATACCTAGTTCTTGCTGACGCTAATATTTATTATTTATTTTCTTTGTGTGAGCTGAGATAGATTATTTCAAAATATGATTACGAGTATACTTCAGAATGCCTTTCTTTGTAATTTTATACTAGTTTTGTTAACATTTTTCAGTCATGATTGCTAATAAGAATCACATAATTCCCCTTGAAAATGGCCTGTCGCGCAGTTGCGTACATTGTTTTCATGTTTTAAGGAAATATATTTATTTGTTATATCATTTCATTTTGTGATTTAAGCCAGTAATAGAAGTATTATGAGTATAAAATAATATATATAATTTAGTGACGAAAATGTATGACGCTTGTCAAATCGTGGAGCCAACCCGTAACAGAACAGCTGCCGGTTTTACCCAATGAATAATCTTTATTCTTTGGTTTTACCCATCCACTTCCTTCCCTTGTCAAAGGTTCCCTCCAATTCCCCTCCCCACAATAAACCATCAAACGTCAACGTCAGCGACAACACCACTGCTGCTGCTGACATTGACAGTGCGATGTTGGTGCCAACTGGAGCGGTGGCCTTTGATACCGGGGATGGAGAACCAGCGTCCCATAGAAAATCATATATTTAATACTACTATATCGTGAGTAGAGCCAAAATTTGTCCGAAATCAAAACGAGATAGAATGATCGATGTGTACTTTCAGCGTTGGGCGCAAGTCAATTATTTCAACCAATAAGCGATGCCCCTTCGATTATCGATCGCCTCCACGTGTGCGTGGTCGTATAGAGCGCCGAATTGTCAGCTCGTTTGCCGTTTTGTTGTCTTTTACCATATATTTAATAAATATATGCCGTTTACAGTATTAAAGTCATTGTGAGTCGTCCATTTTGGTGTTTACTGTTTGCTTTATACTTTACTCAAACCGCTATACTTACTTTGTTTATTGTTATTTCGAAGTTTTTGCCGTCTTGTTGTTTGTTGCCGTTTTCAGTCGTTCATTTTGGTGTTTACTGTTTGCTTTGTACTTTACTCAAATGCCTACACTTACTTTGTTTATTGTTATTTCAAACTTGGACAATTTGTCGGTGTGAACTTGTAGTGAAGATGCCAATCATAGAATACAATTATGTAAATTAATTATGGATTTGTACATAAATGTGAGATTTTTCCATGACGCCAAACAAATGTCGTCTAAAGAAGAATACCTATATAAGACAAAAATACACTATTTTATTTAAGGGGCAATAAAATTAGAAGTGTCATAATATCTTGTTTTATTTACCTCTTAACCCAAAAATATATAAATGAATATCTGCAGTTACATCCTGTTTGAAAACTAAGGTTCATATTGTTTTGTAATCATATGTTGTTTTTCAATTATTTCTATCCACCACAAACATCTATTCATTTCTGTAATCGACAAATAAATTTCCTAAATTGTATTGTTAACATAAATACTAATTTATGATGAGGGCGTTTCACACTGAGTTGGATTTCAAAACGTACATACCATATTTATGATTTTATTGATTTTAATATGTGAAATGTACTATTTGCCTCGCTAGCTCATGCGCAAATTAACCAAAGTACACATCAAGCAAGTGCAACAAGTACATCCTCGGCGAACTGCAGTTCCATAGTAAACAAGCTTGACACCACCGACCAAAGACATTTAACCTGAAGAGACGGGACAAATGGTTCTTTGTTTTCCCCCAACATTGAGGCACATTCTATGGTCGATAGATGTGGCGTTGCCAAATTTTAAGTTTACGAGTTACTGTACATACTTTTTTCATATTAAATTATAACACTAAATAGTTATTTTCCCCATTTTTGATTCATCAAAAACCGGTTCTGAAGTTCTTACATGCCAATCTGGCAATGCCGATTCCCTTGGTTCCGCCTTGTTTTACCCCCAAAATATTTATAGTATGCACGTAGTAAAGTAACTGCACCAATAGATTGAGAGCATTGGAGGTCGACGACCGACGGCTCTTCCCCATTCGAAGTATACTAACTTGGTAACGTTTCAAAACCAGTGAAGGCACTGCTGTAAATATGTTTTTCTTCAAACGTCAGTAAATCCGTCATTACTCGACTGTGTAGGCGGCAGTGAAGTTTCGTTTTTCCTCCGCCGGAGCTTTACTTTTCACTTTTCCGCCGGCGGAGGTAAAAGTGTTATCATAGCAACATAGATACAATACAAACAAACATCAAAATAAGCGTCAACAACTCAAGACTTATTAAACTAAAATTTGCATTTATCACTCAATGTGTGACTGCATTTCTAAAAATCACTAATTTAGGAACAAATTGGTTATTATTTAATCGAACTTACTCAATAACTGCTTATCAATACGGAATTAAAACGCAATCGCAACGCAATTTTAAAAAAAATATAATTATTGTTGACAGTGTCCACTGACAGCTTTATGTTACATTACTATAGCAACAACCTGAGCCTATTCACCGACACCGCACCGGTCTAAGCCGCCTTGCGAACCCACTTATCTTTAATAATAATTATTATTACTATTAAAAAGAGACTTTTTGCATTAATTTGTCGACATTTGAAGAAAAAACAGCATATTTTATTTGGAGGAAAAGTTACTTTTCCTCCATATAAAATAATATACTATTATCTACTTTAATTATATTATATACCTACCTAATACGGGTACTTATTAATACAATAGCTTTATAGAAATACCCTAACAATTTACTGGTTTAGCAAATCTAAATAAACCAATTACAATTGCCAATACTCTAGATTTAATCTTTTTTTCTAGATATACCAGTTTATTTAGGAGATTTTTTTCAGTGATAGTAGCATTTATAATGAAATGAAAATATATTTTTAATAGGTATTTAATAGAAGAAAATAGTTATTAAGCTACTTTTTGAATATGTCATTAACCAGATATTTGTCATATTTTTGTTATTAAATAAAATTTGTATGCTTCAGTTCCTTTTTATTTGTCTCAAAAATAATGATAAGCAATTTATTTTTAGGCTAGCAGTGGTATGATTTAATTTTTCGTTTAACCATTGAGAGCAGAAAAACGTTTAAATCGGGATAAAATTGCGTATTTTTGGTATCTCATAAATTTCGTGTTCAAATTTGAAATTATTCAGGAAATAAGTTTTCGGAAATTTTATTTCATTATTAGCTGCTGAATAGTATATTATGCAATGACCCTTCATTGCAAATGTAAGTTGAATATACTTTTTTCTACGACTGCCCTAAAAATAGACAAAAACGCACTAACAACTGCTCTTGAAAACTGGACATTTCACACGCTTATTCGGGTATTTAGATTAAAGGGCTTCGTCTCCGTTTTAGAGCTTCGCCCTCAAAGGTTTTATTACCAGATCTCTAAATAAGGGGGCCCAATTATAGGGCTTCACCCCCCGGGAGCCCCTTTTTGCAAAACTGTAGAAAATGGAACTCTTATACCAGGGGCCCCTTTTAAGACTTGGGGCCCCATTTTAGGGCTTCGCCCCCGGGGGCTCCATTGCTAAATATGTAAAAATTGGGACTCCCGTACCATAGGCCCCATTCTAGGGTTTCGCCCACCTGGGGCCCCATTTTAGGACTTCGCCCTCGGAGCCTCTTTTTCAAAATATTTGGAAAATAGGGACCCCACTCCGGTGGCCCCATTTTAAGACTGTGCCCCTAATTATAGTTTAGCGAGAATCTCTAACTCACGTAACTTCTTTCATTAGGAATAAAATTTTCTGATAAATAAAAAATAAAAATGTTTCCCATATAACATGTAATTTTCTACCACACTCCCAGTGGGGCACCCTGTATGTAGCAGTCGTAGAAAAATTATAGTGTGCTACACGTGCTGAAAAGACTTTTCACACTCATGAGACTTTATGACCAAACTGTCTCATTCGTGTGAAAAGTCTTATTTTCAGCACTTGTTGCACAATATACTATTTCTATTTTGGTATCATAAAGAAGTCTTTTCGATACGCAAAGTAGTGTCGAAAAGAAGCTCTTTTCGACACTATTTTTGATGACTGGTTGCTATGATATTAACAAAATTGTGCAATGTCAAAGCTCACTAGCAAAAATTTCGACACCGTTTTGAATGGGATTCCTAATAATACAGACGTCAAAAGTGACAAGATGGCCGTCCAACTTTTGATCGCAACTTGAATAAATTAATAAATAATAAATTAAAAAACGTGCAAAATAGCACTCTTCGCCCAGTTTTGTTTGGTTTTAAATGGACGTTTTAAAGCCCGAATTTGTGCGACGCGACGCGACGTGTAGCTTTTTTGTATTTCGTGAGTGATTTCCTATAAATATTTTTATAAACTTTATATCAAAGTAACGATGGTCTTACGGTGTGAGGTATGCAAAATCTCCAGCTATTATCATCCGAACCTGAGTTTCCACAAGTAAGTAAAAGTAAATGAAACACAGTAGTACAGTAGGCACCATTTTGTGATGTGATTAATTAATATTTTATAATACTTACCTATGTATGTGATATTAATGGATAATCTGATATGTTTGCAGTCATTTACCAACCTCTATTAAATCATTTTTGAAGTGAATACTTCTTTGGTTTCATGGCAGTGGTTTTGCAAGGACACGGAAAAATTTCGTGACACAGCAAAATAACTATTTTGTGTTAACTAACCTTCAGAACCCATATCTAACCCAAACTAACTCAATCTAACCCACACACTATAAATAAAACATAAATATATTTTAAATAATGCACCCGAATAAATACCATCATTTCAAATTAAACGTATTTACTTTATTAAAATGATTATTATGGTGGACTCACATTTTCAAAGTCTACGCCTATGAACTGTCCCTGCTTTCGCTCAGGCGGACGCGGGCAACACTACATTTAGTAGTGGGGACCAAATACAAATGTCTTTGGTAGGGACGAAGTTTGCTCACGGCGAGGATTCGGTCGGGATAAAAGTTTGTACACGATACATAAAAATATAAGGAGGCGGGACAATCGTTTTGTTGATATTTGATGCAAGATTTCGGATTTTTATGAATGAGTTGTCGGGTCTCTTTAGGTTAAATGTTTTTGCCACCGACCTCCATTATAGGTCGGTGCTTGACACACGATATAGGAGTATTAAATATATGTAGAAACTAGAAAAGTGATTTATATATAAGTACACGAAATAGAACACTCACTTCTGTTGTATCTGCCAATGGCTTTTGCGACTGTGCTGCCATAGCGGTGTAGTCATTGAACTAATCTTTGGCGGGCCGTTCAAATGATATCTGGTTTAAAATTTTAATTGTCTTGAAATAGAGCGGTGCTCCGAAACTTTCTGAATTTGCTATTTTGAGTAACTATCATTCCAAAACTTCATTTTTGCACACTACTGTGCTACTGATTTTGCACAAAATCTGTCAAAAATTAAGTTTTGGTATGAGAGTTATTGAATAATAGCAATTTCAGTAAGATTGGGAATACAACGCAAATGTTTACTATTTAGCAAATATTTGATAACCACTAACTAGGCATATTGGTGATAAATAAAAACAATATATCAATGTAGGTAAATAATATGCATATTTATTAATTATTTATATATTACTGATTTATTAATGATGTTGATAAAATCTGTTTTTCTTTAATGCTTAAGTCACAAAATGAAATATTCTGCTATGATATTGTTACGTTTTTCCCGTGGGTTCTTAACAGAATTACAACTTTGCTATTTTCAACTAATACTCTCTTTTTTCACTACCACTGTATACAATTTAACACTCTAAACTACTCTTATAACTTTACAACTAATATCTATTCAACACTCAATGATTAACTGAACTAAACTCACTAACCGACTGACTAACATTGGCCTTAGGTCTGCTTATATATAATCTCCAATCCATCACGAATATTCGGGAAGTATTCCGAGGCCACTCTATATGATCTCGACGAGGCCATCGAGACAATTCCAGCGATCCTGAAACTTCGCGAACGGCCGGGCGATGAGTCATACAGCCAGGGAAGCGAGCGGCACGGCGGCGGCTAGTTTTATAGGGTAGCCCAAAAACTCGTTCGGATGGTTGTTAGGCTAGCCGTAACATTGCCTCCCTCTTAATTCTGATCGTCCCGATCAGCTACTTCATGTCCGTGATATGCTTTCAACCTGTCGAGGTGGACAACTTTCAGTTTGCTTCTGGGGCTACGCTGAATTCTATACACAACGTCATTAATTCTTTTGATGACCGTATAGGGTCCTTCCCATACTGGTGTTAGCTTGGGAGATCTTCCTGTCTTCCTTTGCGGGTTATATAACCAGACTTTATCGTTCATCCGAAATCCCCTAGAGTTAGCTTGGAGATCATATCGAGCCTTCATTCGGTCACTAGCGAGACGTTCAAACGGTAGTCCCACATCATTCCGTTTCATCTTCCCACTGGATCTTGTCTGAGGTCCTTGACTTGAGGCACAGGTTGAACACTGCTGGCACCATGATTTCACATCCTGGCAGTAGTTGACCCAGTAAAATCTGTCGCGGATCTTGTCAATCATTTTGTTCACTCCGAGATGAGCACCAAACTTTCTATTATGTACAGGGTGGCGCATTTTGGATGCATTTACAGGGTTTCTCGGTAATTAGTAAAGATAGAAGGATGCGGTTTTCGCGACACCGGGCTATTTTTTTGTTAAACAAAAGATACCGTAAACACACTTTTCCTAGGCCTCTTCGTTTTTGAGCTACAGGGCGATTTTAAAAATGTTGTATTTTCGGGCACCCCTCGTATCTCAGCTACCTGATAACTTACAGAAAAGATAAAAACGGATGCTTATAGTACTTTTTACGTAGAATTAAGTGGTGTGCCCCAAATTTTTGCCAGAGATACTGTTTTTGAGATATGACCCAAAGATATAATTTTTTAAATGGAACACCCTGTATTTTTTTCCGTCGTTAAATTGCTTTATTTTTTCCCATAAAAATTATATATAACACTTAACATTTTCTATTTTTGGAAATGGTAAAAATTTTAAAAAATGGCGAATTTAATGATATCTTCTAGTTGGCTATGAATTGTATTTAAAAATTCGAAACAATACTCTATACAAATGTTGAATTACTTAAAAAAATATTATTATCATAATATGACCCTATGTTATTTTAATACACCGGCTTACAAACAAACTAGGCTTGAAAGGGCATTATTAGATTAAAGTAGGCCTTGGAAACAAACAGTGGCGGATTTACCCTAAGGCCCGGGCCTAGGGCGGCCAGATTTAGGGGCGGCCCCAATCGTGTCAAAAATAACTTATTACGTACCTAGGCCAGTAAAGAAAAAATGTCTCAGATCACATGTAATTGTCGGCCGAAGCAAAGCTGAGATCAACAAACATGTGATCTGAGGCTTTCTTATTTACTGGCCAAGGTGTGTATACTACATAATAAAGTAATTTCATTATGTAATCGCAACTATTTTGTTGAAGCGAGAAACGAATGCAAACGTGTGATCGACGAAACTAAGGACAAACACAATCAAAGGATCAGGAATAAACTTTTGCAATGCCCCAGTGGCTCCAGGAATTTCTGGTCGGTAGCAAAGGCAGTAAGTAACAACTTTACAAAAACGTCTCTCCCACCTTTGATAGACGAACGTGGCATCACGGCGACTACAGCCAAGGAAAAAGCAAACATGCTCGCCAAAATGTTTTCATCGCACTCTACCTTAGACGTCCCAAAAGGCAAGACTCTCCCCACCATATCGAACATCAACACTACCAATTGCAGAAGTCAAGTTTCATCACCGTGATATTCGCAAAATCCATAAAGAACTAGATACGCAAAAGGCATCAGGACCGGACGGAATACCTGCCATCGTGCTAAAGAACTGCGCCAACGAACTAACACCCGTTTTTTTCCAGGCTTTTTCTCTGTCTTACGGAAAAGGGATTTACCCATCCTCTTGGAAAGTCGCTCGAGTGCAACCTCACACCCACACCTCAGACACATTCACCATCAACGCGGGCATGCCTCACGGCGCAATACTTTCACCAACTCTGTTCCTCATCTATATTAATGACCTGCTGATCGAAACGAATAATACTGTTTACAGTTTTGCAGATGACAGTACCCTTGTCTCCCACTTTAGATCAGAAAAGCCCTTACCAGCGACTGAGACTCATCACCGCAGACAGGAGCAGATTACGGCAATAAATCAAGACCTGGAGAATGTTCAAACTTGGGGCGACCGAAATTTGTTCCAGTTCAATGCAGCAAAGACCCAAGCAGCAACGTTTACCAAGAGGGCCAATACAGCGGGCCATGACATTGTTATGGCAGGATCGACCATTCATTCATCCTCGTCAATCGGACTGCTGGGTGTCTCGGTCAACAGCAATATGTCCTGGCGTGACCACGTTGCTAACATCGCAAAATCAACCTCCCAGAAGCATGGTGCGCTATTTCGCAACAAAAAACTCTATACACCGCAGCAGTTGCTCTTGCTCTACAAAGCGCAAATAAGACCGTGCTTAGAATATTGCTCACATATCGAGAGTGCCGCACCAAAGCACACCCTAAAGCTGCTGGATTCCATTCAGAAGAGAGCTGTGCGTATCGTCGGCGACCCGGAGTTGACCCGGAATCTGGATAGTCTGGAACACCGCAGACATGTGGCTGAGATGTCTCTGTTTTACAGATACTTTCAGGATTTGGACCGCCTCATCCCGCCCCTGGCAACTCCTGTCAGACGATCACGACAGACGGCAAGAGCTCACCGGTTCGTCATAAAACTAGAAACACCTAGAACATCGCTTTACAAGAACTTCTTTGTCTGGAGCACTGCATCACTGTGGAACTCACTCCCAGGACATCAGTTTCCCATTAAATCTTAAAGAACTTACTAATTCTATTTTTAACGCAAGTAAAAACTTTTCTTCTCTCGACTCAGTTGTTGTATTTTTAGATTTAAGTTTTTCTATGTATTTGAAAAGAGATTGCTTGGAGAGATTGTTTTCATTGGGAAGGTACACAAATCTTATACTGTGTTTGAAATATGACATTGATTATCATCAGGCAACATATAATAGATTTTATGATCTATTGAATTACTTTTTAACAAAGCGACATAACTATAATGTGTCGATTAGATTATTGACTAACTGTAAAACTAATGGCAAATATCGCCTTAATAAAAATAAAATCTGTTATCACTTAGCTAGTTTTGTTCGACTCTCTTTTGATAATAAAATTGTACTGAAATCAGTGATATCGGATGATTCGTTGTATATAGCTCAGAATCATGAAGTTAATGACCTCTCAATTCTTAGTGGTGGCAGATTAAGTACTTTGCCTGACCGGATACTGTCGCCGCCCTGCCATGGCTCGGGCAGTGACCCTCTCGGAGCTGATCCGGACGTGGTTGGGGTAGTCTCAAATAGTGTTCACTGTGTTGTTAAAGCTGATAAAACTATTGTCCGCTCTTGTCAGGATGAACATAATAATTTTTTATATCCACGATTGTCCCAGTGGGAGCTGGAGGAAGTATGACGCATATAAAGGGTTTGACATTGTGTCACTTAAATGTACAATGCCTAACAAATAAAATAGATATTTTAGAGAATTTACTCACTACTGAAAACATTGATATAATGTGCGTTACTGAGCACTGGCTTCCCACCACATGTGCCGAATTGCGGGTCACTGGGTATATGGTATTGTCGTATTTTTGTAGAAGCCAATCAAGGCACGGTGGTTCTTTAATACTCATAAAAAACAGCTTAAGGGAAGTGTTTGAGCGTTTTAGTGCTGTCGAGTCAACGTCTGTTGAAGCCCATAGTGAAATGTGTGGTGTGTTTTCTAAAGATTGTTGTGTTGTATGTTGTTATCGTCCGCCATCTGGGGATTTGGGTGTATTTATGGAGCTAGCCAGCGCTGCTCTCTCCCTGGCACATAAAACTGGGAAATATATGATTTTTTGTGGGGACTTGAATATTAATTATAGTGCTGATAGTGATCAGAAGAGACTGCTCCGAGATCTGTTTGACTCTTTTAGGTTAGACATCACAACTTTTCTACCTACTAGAGTTTATACAAACTCTGTAGGCCACACAAGCTCATCGAGTATAGACTATGTCGCCACTAATATTCCCAATAGTCTCTTTCAGTGTAGTGTATTTGCTCCTCACATTAGTGATCACCTGGCTCATAGGTTTGTTTTTGATTTGTCTGTTGGTGAGAATGTCATTCAGGATTTTAAACCGGAGTATCCCTGTAGAGACCTCTCCGAAAATAATATATCCTTTTTTTCTAACATGATAATGTCTCAGAATTGGAGTTTAATTTTGGGTTTTACTATGTGTAGTGATGACTTGTGGGCGAGTTTTGTTGCGGGTGTTGTGTACTGTCTTAATTGTTGTTGTCCATACAGATATACTAAGCCCCGCAAAAAAGCACAGGTGAATGGATGGTATAGCGATGATTTAAGACGAATAAAGGAAAAACTGGATGAGTTATACTGGATGTATCGTGGCTCCAATGATATTACTGTACACTCTGAATATCAAGAAATCAAAAAATCCTACAAACATCAGATAAGGTATACCAAACGAACTTTTTATAAAAACAAAATAAATAATTCGGATAGTAAATCAAAAACAATATGGTCTTTTGTAAATGTCAAACTAAGTAGGCAAAAAAATACCCAACGTCAAATCGAACTGCACATGAATGATGAAATTGTTACTGAACCTAGTCAAATAGCAAATCAATTTGTGATTTATTTCAGCACTGTTTCGTCTAAGAAATTGTATCAGAAGTATGGAATAAATGAATGCTCTTGTACGGTTTCACCTATCATTCAGAACACGATTGTAATTGACCCTGTGAGCGAAGAAGAAGTACTAAACATTATTGCGGGGCTAAAGAACAAAAACTCTTCTGGATTCGATGACGTAAACGTTAAAATAATTAAAAGGATTAGAAATTGCATTGTTCAGCCTCTGACAAGACTGATGAACGCAAGTCTTGAGGATGGTGTTTTTCCGGCGATTCTTAAGACCGCAAATGTTGTTCCTGTTTATAAAAAGAATGACTGTCATAATATTGAGAACTACCGACAGATATCTCTGCTTAGTACATTTTCAAAAATATTTGAAAGGGTTGTTTATAATAAGATAATACATTTTATCGACCGGTTTAACATTCTGAATGTAGCTCAGCACGGATTTCTTCCAAATAGATCAACGGAAACCGCATCATACCGAACGCTGAATTATATTTTTCGCTGCATTGATGATGGAAAACATGTGGTCTCTGTATTTTTTGATTTGTCCATAGCGTTTGATACCATAAATAAGTCATTTTTAGTCAGCAAATTGTACAATCTGGGAATTCGTGGGAAGATGCTGAAATGGATTGAGTCCTATGTAAGTGACAGAAGAATGACTGTTAAATATGGTGGTGTCCAGTCTGAGGAGAGATGGATAGAGCTTGGGGTTCCGCAAGGCTCAGTGCTGGGTCCATTATTGTTTCTAATGTATGTGAATGATTTGCCTCTGAATGTTGGATGTGGACATGTTACCATGTATGCCGACGACACAACCATAGTTGTTGGTGCCAAGAGTCTGGATGAATTGTACAAAGGTGTAAAGAGTGTATGTAGCGATATGGAAGTATGGTGTAGGCAGAATGGACTGATCCTAAACATGGAAAAGACAGTTTATATGAATATGTTTAATCGTTTTTCTTTATCAGAGTCCGACTGCGAGGAAATACTTAATATCAAGTTTTCTAGTAAAACTAAATTTCTTGGGACCTATATTGACCCTCAACTATCTTTTTGTAGTCATGTTGATTACGTATGTGCTAAATTAAACTCTGCTTTTTTTGCTGTACTAAGCTTAAAAAACACGCTTGATACCGAGGGACTTCTATCTGTCTATTACGCTTTGGCATATAGTCATATGTCCTATAATATTGTTTCTTGGGGTGGAACTGGCGCGCACTGCAGCCGTATCTTTGTAAATCAAAAAAGGATATTAAGGCTTATTTTTAACCTACCCTCCCGAGAAAGTTGTAGAGGAATTTTTGCCCAAAATAAAATTTTGACGTTTCCGTCCATATATATACTAAGGTGCTTGCAATTCGTCAATAGTAACCGCTCATCGTTTGAGAGACTAGGATCTACAAGCCATCACAATACCAGGGGTAGTGAATTGCTTAAGATTCCTCTACATAGAACAGCTCATTATAAAAAATCCCCTCTCTACAACTGTGTAAAGCTCTATAATGGGTTGCCGTATGGGTTGAGGGCGATGCGTGGCGATAAATTTACTAACAAGGTAAAACATTTCCTTGCTACTAAGGCATTTTATACGATTGACGAGTATATGGATTTTCACAGCTAAATCACCATTAGCTCGCCTTAAATCTTTGTACAGGTACTTTTACTGCCACTCTGACAAGTAAATAGAATGCTGTCTCTATTGACTACTGCTAGCTCTCTTTTTGTGCTTTAATTGTTTTCTATTGTTTATACATGTAATTGTCTGTACACTGTTATTTATATACAAATTTTTACATTATTTGTACTTAACTTAAATGCGTTTTTTGTATTGACATGTTGTGTTGTATGTTTCAGTATCCGACCTAAATATTCTGTTTGTTTTTCCTTTTTGCAATCTACCTTACTATTATATTAATCCATTCATTTTTTTTCTCTTTTTGCTTAACATGTATTTTTTTTTGTCTTTTTGTATTTTTAATGACGACCCAATGTACTTTGTGTATTTTTTGGCAATATAAACTTATTATTATTGTTATTATTATTATTAACTACTGCTATTCATTGTTTTTTTGTGCTTTAATTGTTTTTTATTGTTCGTACATGTAATTGTCTGTACACTGTTATTTATATACATATTTTTACATTATTTGTACTGAATTTAAATGCATTTTCTGTATTGACATATTGTGTTGTATGTTTCTGTATCCGACTTAAATATTCTGTTTTTTTCCCTTTTGTAATCTACCATAGAATTGTATTATTCCATTTTTTTCTTTTTATTATTTTTTTTTTGCTTAACTAATGTATTTTTTTGTATTATTTCTTGTCTTTTTTGTATTTTCAACGACGACCCAATGTACTCTGTGTATTTTTTTGGTAATATAAATTATTATTATTATTATTATTATTATTAATTACAACCTACAACTATTCAACAACCGTGTCAAACAACAGCTTCGCGCACACACCGCTCGTCGAGCGCCATAGGATCTCCCTTTAGTGTGTGTGCCACTGCCATAAAAAAAAAAACATAAAAAAAGTCTATATGGTGGATGCTGAGAAAGGGGCGGCTGATAGCTTGGGGCCTAGGGCGGCCGAGACTGCAAATCCGCCACTGGAAACAAAAGTTAAATTTAATTGTTATTTGATTTTTTGACAGCTTTAAAAAAAGCAGTGATTTAAAAAGTAAAAAATGGCGTATGACAATCTTTATAAATTTAATATGTTTATGTGTGCTCTGTATAACTGCAGAATCTTCTTTTATATTGTGTTTGATGGTAATCTCACATCGGATCGATATATAGACATTTTACAAGAAAATCTTTTGGAAGAAACCCAAGACATCAATGACGTTTACTTCCAACAAGATGGAGCACCAAGCCACAATGCAAGGAGAGTGGGTGATCTTCTAAACAGATATTGTCATGATAAGTGGATAGGCACCAGTGGTCCTGTTAGGTGGCCACCTGGGTCACCTGACTTGACGCCTTTAGATTTTTCCTTCTGGGGTTTTATAAAAAATGAAATATATAAAGTTAAAAGTTAAAAGTAATATCGTTAATGAACTGCAAGTACGTTTTAGGAATAGTTTAAGGAAAGTAACACGATTGCATTTATATAATACATTGCGAAGTGTCGAAAAAAGTTGTAGGCGGTGTCTAGAAAATAACTGCTTGTACTTTGAAAATAAGAGGTAACCGAATGTTGTTTTTGTTATACCTAATATACTTAATATAGCTATAATCAATAATTAATTAAATTCAAGTAATTCTTGATTTTTTGTTTCTTTATCGACTATTAAATTTAAACAAAAATAATTCATTTTATTTAAATAACTAGTTCTTGATGTTATTTTTTCAATCAGTAAAATAAAGTGTATAGAGTATTGTTTCGAATTTTTAAATAAAATTCATAGCCAACTAGAAGAATATAACATTAAATTCGCCATTTTTTTATTTTTTATTATTTCCAAAAATAGAAAATGTTAAGTGTTATATATCATTTTTATGGGAAAAAATAAAGTAATTTAATGACGGAAAAAAATACAGGGTGTTCCATTTAAAAAATTATATGTTTGGGTCATATCTCAAAAACAGTATCTCCGGCAAAAATTTCGGGCACGCCACTGAATTCTACGTAAAAAGTACTATAAGCATCCGTTTTTATCTTTTCTGTAAGTTATCAGGTAGCTGAGATACGAGGGGTGCCCGAAAATACAACATTTTTAAAATCGCACTGTAGCTCAAAAACGAAGAGGCCTAGGAAAAGTGTGTTTACGGTATCTTTTGTTTAACAAAAAAATAGCCCGGTGTCGCGAAAACCGCATCCTTCTATCTTTACTAATTACCGAGAAACCCCGTAAATGCATCCAAAATGCGCCACCCTGTACTTCGTCCAGAACTTCCGCTACCCTCTTCCTTGGTACCACTAACTGCGTCTTCACTACTTTGCCATCGGCGCTTTCCCAGGCTCGTTTAAGGAGTCCATTTTCAACTACCAGGGAGTCCCACTGAGCCCACAGAGATTTAAAAATAAATCCCTTAGTTGAAATATCTCTCCAGCTTGGTCTTGGTTGACGTTCTTCCTTAGCTTTTAGTAGTAGTGCTATCTCATTATCCTCAAGCTGATCTTTCTTTAGTTGCTCTGTGGTCCATTGCTGATCAACCTTAAACTTGATTCGCCTAATGGGAGTGATTCCTTCTCGTTGGTCAATTCTTTGGCGATTATCCTCACATGACCTTCTGGATCAAGCATCTGTATTACTATGCCATCTTCCTTCCCTGTGCGTAGCCTTAAAGTTATATTGTTTCAACTCTTCCTGACTTGGCTTTGAACTGCTGTTGTCTCTGGATGGAGCTGTAGGTCGTAGTTGTACTCGACAGTCTCTCTTAAAATGCCCAATGTTGCCACATATATAGCACTGATTTGAAACATTTCGGTTACGTGGCCTATCTTCTAGTGGCTCCCGGAATCTTTGTACTTGACAGTTCCTTTTGAAATGCCGAGTCCTGCCGCATCTGTAGCACTGATTTATAGCTTTTTGATTACATGGTCAAACTTCTGTTGGCTCCCGGAATATCCGTACTCGACAGTCCCTTCTGAAATGTCCAGTCTTTCCACATCTATAGCACTGATTTGATGTATTTCGGCTATGTGGCCTGTCTTCTATTTTTTCTTCCTTGATGGATACTTCCCTGATTGCTGGCTTAGAGATGTTACAGGCCGCCTCGATTTCCAGAGCTCTACCCAAAACTTCACGGCTGCTATCAAATTTGGCTAGGCGTAGCATTTTCTGAGTTTCTGGATCTCTGATACCATCCACAAAATATTGGGCAGCAAGTTCCTCTTGAAATTCCTCTGTCGCTCCCGGGTAGGCCAATTGAATGAGACGTCTAATGTCTGCCTCAAATTCTTGCAGGTTTTCACCAGGCTTCTGATGTCGGGACTTAACTTGTGCCTGATAGAGCTGTCTTCTATGTTGGTCGCCAAATCGTCTCTCCAGGACAGCTACAAGTATGTCATATTTCCCATGTTGGCTGATGGGAATTGTCTGCAGTAGTTCCAGGGCAGACGCACGAAGCGCTACCACTAGTGATGTAGCCATTTCTTCGTTATTCCAACCGTTGGCAACAGCCGCGGCTTCAAATTGTCTTTTGTACATTGTCCAGGATGTTTGACCGTCATAAGTTGGAGGTTTGATATGTTGTCCTGTGGCGAATACCCTCTCGGTGGATCCTTGATTTTTTAATTTGGTAAATTCTGCTTGTAGATTCTTCATTTCTTTCTGTACGTCTCGTACTTCTTTTTGAATATTGTTTACTTCTTTTTCAAATTTCTCATTGTCCGTCCAATATTTTCTGTAATTTTCCTTGCTCGCCTACAATTACATCCAGCATCCATTTCTGAAGCTGGTCCTGCTCTGCTTGCCTTTTCTCTTCCTGGTCTTGTAAAATTTTCTGAAGCCGAACAGCTTGTCTTTTGTCTTCCTGGTCTTGTAAAATTTTCTGAAGCCGGTCCTGTTCTGCTTGTCTTTTACGTTCCTCCTCTTCCCGGTCCACTTGCCTTCTACGTTCATCCTCTTCCCGATCCGCTTGCTTTTTATCTTCTTGATCTTGCAAAATTTTCTGAAGCCGGTCGTCCTGTTCTTTTTGCCTTTTATCTTCCTGGTCTTTTAAAATTTTCTGAAGCCGGTCCTGTTCTGCTTGTCTTTTACGTTCATCTTCTTCCCGATCCGCTTGCCTCTCAGCATTTAAATTTTCCATGAAATCGGCCAACATTTTATTAATTTGCTCCATTTCTGCCGTTTGTTGCCTTGTATTGACCATAGAATGTTATAAACTTTTACCAGAATCCACCAATCAAACGGTCTCGTTGACGCACTTGTACCTCTTCTTTCCTCGAAAAATACTTCGCAAGTCCGGTCCCTTCACAATCCGACTTCTGACACCAAATGTTACGTTTTTCCCGTGGGTTCTTAACAGAATTACAACTTTGCTATTTTCAACTAATACTCTCTTTTTTCACTACCACTGTATACAATTTAACACTCTAAACTACTCTTATAACTTTACAACTAATATCTATTCAACACTCAATGATTAACTGAACTGAACTCACTAACCGACTGACTAACATTGGCCTTAGGTCTGCTTATATATAATCTCCAATCCATCACGAATATTCGGGAAGTATTCCGAGGCCACTCTACATGATCTCGACGAGGCCATCGAGACAATTCCAGCGATCCTGAAACTTCGCGACCGGCCGGGCGATGAGTCATACAGACAGGGAAACGAGCGGCACGGCGGCGGCTAGTTTTATAGGGTAGCCCAAAAACTCGTTCGGATGGTTGTTAGGCTAGCCGTAACAATATACTTAACTATGGCCGGTTTCATCAATATATTTCATGAAAATTCTAATTGGACTTTTGCATTTGCACATATACATTTCACTAATTACAAGGCGAGACGGAAGGAATCGAACATATAAAAAAATGACCTTGCACATGATGAAAGGATCAGTTTTCATAAAATAGTAAAATTATTGTTGATAATTTGTAATCAGCCTATAACTTGAAGAAAAACAATCAAAATCGGGTAAGAACATGAAAGTTTTTACATTAGCTGCAAGTGTATATACTTTTCTAGTTTGATATTCTCGACGCAACTGACCTTATGCAATAATGCAAAATTAAATTTAAAAAAACGACCTAAACTTAGTTATAACAATAATAGTAGAAAATACTGTAGAAATAAAAAAAATACTAAACTTATAAACGCTTTTTAAACTTTTTAAATTTTGGTAGCGATTTCTTGCCAAAGTACGTACATGGCCAAGATTTTGTGTTTTCAAGTTTTCATCTTTTTCTTTAAGGGATCTATTAATATTATTAACCCATACAAAAATATAAAATTTAGTTAGTAAATTGGAAAACAAAGATTGTACATCATGTTTGTCACAGAACAAAATAAAATCATCATCTTTGAACAGTTGTTTTAAAATTAATGAAATGTTACTATATGTAAAATATTTTTCTATATATATATATATATATACTTAAATTAAAGGAATATTTTATGAACAGCTTTGAAAATGTCGTAGAAGGGTGAAGGAGTGTCTTAGGACTATATGCTCTACTTTCAATTAGTCTATTCTCAGGATCTAAATTATTTGAAATTAATTTTGACCGACACTCTGGACAAATTCCATTTTTTTGAGTATTTTTTTTGCAACAAAACCAGCAATGTATCGATGTAATTCGGTTAATTCCATAGTGCGAGGGTCATATTGCAAAGTTTCACATTTAGGTAAATTTAAAGATACCACTTGTTCTTCAAATAGTGATGTTATAAATGAGTTTAAGTTATCTAAAGCCCCCTCACAACCTTCATCTTTATAATTTGCCCCTGGTGAAAAATAATTAACTATAAGCGTGACATAACACTGCGCAAATTGTGAACAAGTGGGATTATTGTTACGTACTCACAAGCTTCTTACTTTACAAAAAAAGTTTTCTAACCCATCTTGATTTAGATTTCGGGGCATCAAAAATGTAAAATTATCTAATTTCAATTTTCCCCACAGATATTTGATAGCTTTTACGGTATGAATCCAACTTTTCACTGAGGGAGGTACAACGTGTCCTCCTGTAGTACTGTTCAAAAAAACAATACTCTCAAGTACAGGGATGGCTTCTTTCCAAAAATCATGATGCATACTTCGTTCTTGAATAGCACATCGTAAATACTTTCCATGTGTGGGTTGAATGATAGAGCCATTGACGCTGTCAAATAGCTTATCAAAAAAAAAGGGCAAACTCGGCAGTTCCATCAGCCTCAGGTGGCAGAAAATGGGAGGCTAAAAAATCCATTCATTATATATATGAAAGATAAGTTCAGCTAATTAACAATAAAATAGATAATTACCTGTTTCAGTGACATGCTTAATTTGACATGCTAGGTACCCTTTGGCTAAACACCTGTGCTGCTAAAATTACTTTCATTTTATTCATTTTATTTCATATACGTGAGAATCACTTAATGAATAAAATAGTCTATAGTCTAGATCGTCTGGCGTATCTGACTCATAAGCTGACTGGAACACTTTCCAAGATGCTTTCTGAATATGTCCAGTTTTCCATTTAAATTGGGCGTCATTTCTAATTAAGTTATTTCTTATTCCCTTCAGCATGTGTGGAGCATCATACAGTGGTACGACTTCTTGGTTATTTATCTCAAAACCAAAATTCCTCTGTTCAGTAATGTTTTTTATGTAGGTTTCCCTGGTCTGTCGCTGTGATTCTTTTATGGCCGATTTATTTTTTGCCGCCTGGTCACAAACTGTGGCAACAACTTTTAAACCGACTACTTTTGATGCACTTATCACTTCTTACTTCTTTCAACAATCTTACAAGCTCTCCGCTGTTGACACCGCTTTTCACGTAATAAAAGGCCGGTGGTTGCTTCCATTTCTTCCTAATACCATTAGCCATAAAAACTAGGGCATGGTCGGCAAGCTTTAATTTTTTATCTACAAAATTTAAATCTACAAAACCTTCTATACAATCGTACTTCAAATTAAAAGAAAGTCCAGCAGATAGTGACACTTCATCAAAAGAAATACAACAGAATCGGTCCTGAGCAGCCATTTTTGACACTGTCTTTTGAAGGGAGTTGAATATTGATCTGTTTATGCCACATCTCATAGGAACTCTTTTTAGCAGCCTATTTATTGTCTGCTTTGAAGGCAGAGCAAATATGTTTTGCAGAGTTTTATAGTTCTTGTTAGAATTTCTGCTTAAGGATAATGCAAGAATCTTTTCTTGGTTCGTGAATCTTCGGCCTCTAGGTTTCAACTTTTGTTGCGTAATCTGCGACATTATAAATCGGAATGAGGTTTTATTGACAGACTTCTTCATGAAATCATTCACTGTTGTAAAATCGGTAGCCTGCTCGACTTTTGACACATAACTCCTGTGGTCTTCGAAAAGCTGCCTTGACATGGATTTAAAATTTTTTGCTATCCGGTATAGCTTTCGTTTTCTTGGTGACAACTGTGACACCCTTGTTGCCGATATTGACTTCAGCAGAGATAACCTTCGGTGTAGATCTGAAAAAATAAATGTAGGGTTAAAAATAATAACTTTTTTATAAAAGTAGTGTAAGAATCTTACCTTTTCGGCTTTTAGGAGTAGGATGCGAATCTTGCATTGGCAAAGAGGGAGTTTGACTTCTTAAAATTGACCCTAAAAATTGATGTAGAAATAAGTAAGCACATTTCTGGCAACACATTTCTTACAAAAAGATCACCTTTTTACAAACTAATCTAGTAAATTGTTGTTATTTATATGTGATTGCAAAATGTATCTATTGGACACTCAATTAAAGTTTCTTAAAATTAAATGTTCTATAAAATATAAATTTGGGAGCACTGCTAATTTAACAACTTTTAGGCACTTTTGCAGGATATCTTACTTATTTTTAAAGATAAAGAGTTGCAGTTTACACGTCCATCCACTCTTTTATGAAGGTAAAGTTGCCACAAACAGATTATTCGTAGCTCGTTTGCATCTAAGCTGCAGGATGATTTTTAAGAATTTGCTCTTTTCAATCACCCGCCGTATCTCAGATATATTTAAAATCATTGCCAAAGCGGAAAGAGCTTTTTGATAGTTTTTTTAACGGGGAAGCCTGTGGCGTACTTGATTTTTTAACAATGTATTAAAAAAAAAATAATATACTATTTAATTATTTTGGCCTAAGTATAATTTTTGAAATGCCCGTGATGCAGGGTCCTTCAAAGGGATAAGTTATCAAAATTACCCTGTAGCTCAGACTCTTAGAAAAATAGAGCATATCTAGTGGTGGTATCTTTAGTTTTATAAAAAATGTGCACAGTGTCTCAAAAAATAACCGAGATACTCTGCAATGTTGAAAAGCGGACACTCTGTACAAAATGACGAATTTTTAGTGTTTTAGTGATGGCGATTGCATGTATACAGGGAGCTACAAATTCCAGGCTAAGTATGGGAATCTCATAAACCGTAATAGATAAAAGGTCGGTTAAATGGGGACAAAGTTTCGGTTCTTTTTTTCCGGGAATTTCGAAGGTAGTTCGAACTTTTAAAACGGCAATTTGTTAAGCATCAAAATGCGCAACTTTTAACCAATATCTATTACGGTTTACGAGATTCCCATACTTAGCCTCGAATTTGTAACACCCGATATAATAATAAATATATATTAAAATATAAAAAAATGTAAACTAGAAAAAATATTATAATATAAATGACAATATTTAGAAAACCTTAAATTAAACTATTCTGTATAATAAAATAAATGTTACTGGCAATTAATTAGAATTTTACACCAGGTTCTTTACAAAATATTTGGTACCTGGCAAATGAGATGGTCCTAGAACAGGAGAGTTATCATCCCTAATCATTCTCGTTGTAGTCATTATTTCACAGTTTTCATCATTGTTAATTATTATAGATGCGACATTTTCATTTGCAGCTTGTATCCATGAGTAAAATGAATTGGTTAGTGTATATTCTATATTTCACATATTAAAATCAATACAATAAGTAAACCTTAAATGCTTACATGATGTATCTTCTTGCTTGTAACCTCTATCATCAGATATAATATCATTATTCTAGTTACACGTAAACTTACCAGGTAGCCCAATTGTAGGTAAACTTCCTGCTTTCAAAGGCGCTTTGGGTAGAAATTTATTAATACAAAATGGTGCAAAATGATTTGCACATATTCTATAATTCTTTATACTTGTTCTCGAGGAAGCTGCTTCAATTTCTCATTCCCTATTCGCGAAATCCAGATCGTGAATATCTGTAACAGGTAAATATTATTTAAAATGGTGAAATGCCATTATTGAATAGAGTTTATACCTCCATGGCTTAAACAGTACGCTGTAGAGTGGTTTGAGAAGTGAGTCAAGGATTTCAAAGAGTAAAAAATAAGAAATACGAATAACATTGATAACAGGAATGTGAAATACTGACCTTTCACAATACCTACGGCTAAAATCACTAATCTGTAATCTCGAGTTAACCAAATCTGATGTTTATTTAAAATAAATTAATTTTAATAAATTTGATTTTTTTGGATCATAACTTAACAAAAACCTGCATTTGGATAATTTTCCTATTATTTGTTTTGCTAGAGGCCGGTCCAGAAAAACCTATTTAATAAAATGGTGTTATTATTTTTATCGAAAATGCCTAATTAATGGATTTTTTTTGTAGTTTAGAATATCGGAAATCTGTTATGGAGATGAAAATTAGATAAATCTATTTGGCTAGTAATTTGCTCCTTAAACATGTACAATGTCATTGTTTATACAGGTAAAGACAATCACAATGTGCTTCGCCGAAATTCTTTATATGGAAAATCTTTAAATTGACATATTGATTTAATAGATTTTGCGTTTTGTTAATTTGGGTCATAGAAAATACATTACATGTTTGGGTTAATTTTGGTTATGTATTATGTGGGGTTGATCAAGCGCATAGCACGCTTGTCTCATTGCGCTTGTTTGCTTAATTAAAGTTAGTTTCGATTATTTTTACTTAGTTTGGATGAGTAAGGAGAGAAGCGCACTGCGCGCTTGTTGGTTTTGGTTAGTTTTGGGGTAGTTTGGGATAGTGAAGACACGAGCACACGTAGCGCGCTTGTCTTTTTAACCCAAATTAAAGATTATGCATCGATTAGTTACCTACTTTGAAAAACAATAATTAAAATTCGATCAACATGGTATCAAAGCATCAAAATGGAATTTTAATATAAAAAAAATGAGTCAACAATAAATGTTTGAACTTTTATTAGGGCTTTAAATGATTTCCATGCAGACTAAAATAAGGTAATTTTGCTATATGACGTTTAAAGACTTCAAACACAGGCTTTTTGTGAAATTGAATGTTTTGCATCCGCATTTAAATCAATCTGGGCCACATTTGCCTAGCCTAAACTCTATTGGGACTGTTATATGTCTTTCTTATCCATTTAGATTTTATAGAGTAGTTAAACTAATTTTGCATGCATAAAAGGTAATTAATTAATTACAACACAAAAGTGGTATGTGCGGTAGGACTGATAGGTACTTACCGATTTATCAAAATATGGAAATCTTAACATCATACAACTCTTATTTGAGTTCTTACAGAAAGGAACACAATAATAAAACATATTTCACCACTCAAAAAAAAACTCAACGCGATAAATACAATAATAATTTGGCATGCCTGACATGACTTAAAAGTTTTGTGACGGACGCCTGACGTCGCGTCGGGACGTCGAAAAACGGTGATGCAAGCGCACAGCGGTTTAGTCATGAATTAAAATAAAAAGTGGAGGGGATAAATCCAGTGAAAGTTCTATTTAGTGTATATATAAATCCATTGTATCATGATATAAATCACTTTTTTCTTCAAACGTCAGTAAATCCGTCATTACTCGACTGTGTAGGCGGCCGTGAAGTTTCGTTTTTTCCTCCGCCGGAGCTTTACTTTTCACTTTTCCGCCGGCGGAGGTAAAAGTGTTGTCATAGCAACATAGATACAATACAAACACACAACAACTCAAGATTTATTAAACTACAATTTGTATTTATCACTCAATTTGTGACTGCATTTCTAAAAATCACTAATTTAGGAAGAAATTGGTTATTATTTAATCGAACTTACTCAATAACTGCTTATCAATACGGAATTAAAACGCATTCGGAGACGCAATCTTAAAAAAATAATTATTGTTGACAGTGCCCACTGACAGCTTTATGTTACACTACTATAGCAACAACCTGTGCCTATTCACCGACACCCGTCTAAGCCGCCTTACGAACCCACTTATCTTTAATAATAATTATTATTACTATTAAAAAGAGATGTTTTTGCATTAATTTGTCGACATTTGAAGAAAAAAACAGCATATTTTATTTGGAGGAAAAGTTACTTTTCATGGCTTGCTCTCTATTACCAGCCTCACTCCGTTCGGCTGTTAAACACGAGCGCGCCATGAAAAGTATCACTTTTCCTCCATATAAAATAATATACTATTCTATGCAGCGTCCAACGGAAGCGGGTCGAAAGTATGTGCGTCAAATGCGCACACGGTATTTGACGTAAATAGGCCAACGTCAATCTCAACCAGTGTTTCGGGCAAAAACAAAAACAATAAAAATCAGAAGCAACTCACGTCACCCACGTCCTCACCACCGAAAGTTGGCGAAAGCAAAAACACTCGAGAAATCTCCGAAAACGAGTGAAAAATTGTTAGCTACAAGAAGAAAAGGGATCTGGAAAGCATTCGCCCGCCCCCCCATAGAAGGCAAAAACAACAACGGCGGAAGCCTGAGAATCGCGAAGCTGAGAAGCTTTACATGGCTATTTCTCTCGCGTCTATCTCTAGGAACTACTACCGATGAGATTGGCCAGTAATTAAAGATCAATGGTACAAATGACTTCCAGTGTGAAGAAATTAAAACTATTAAAAATGTAAATTATTGTTGTTTTAAATTAGGCATACCAGTAGAAAATAGGAACATAGATTATAATGAAAAATTCTGGCCAAAAGGTCTTCTAATTAATAATTTTTTAAACCTACGGAAAATAGCACCCCAGAGGAGATCAAACTCACAAACAAATGTGATAGTCACACTAGTTTTTCAAAATGTACGATCTGTTAGAAATAAGAAACATGAAATTGAGTCTTTTTTAGTTGACAAAAATATCAACATACTCTGCATCTGTGAGCATTGATTGGCTTGATGAGAGTGAATCAGGGGATTTTAAAATACCGGGGTTTGTATTGGGCGTCTTGTTTTGTCGGAAACAATCAGGGGGGTGGTGGTGGGGAGTTGGTTTCGCTATACTGGTGAGTCCTGCTATTGAACACAGGGGCATTGCCAGGGTCTCTGTGTTATCTGTGGAAAAAAATATCGAGCTATGTTATCATACATCAAACCTTAATACATATATAATATCTGTTTATAGATGGCTCTCAGGTGACCTTGGCACCTTCATGGCAAATCTAGCAGAGGCCATAGATATTGTGGGATGTGCTAGAAAGATATTAATAGCGGGTGATTTTAATGTACTGTTTGGTACCTACATATCAGCGCGAGGCCATTTCTGTATTAGATCTTAGATCTGCTGGAATCCTACGGATTTGAGACGGCAGTCCATGCCCAAACACGAAGTAGGAACTGTCTTGATAACATTTTTCCAAATTTTTACAGCCCTTTCAAAGAAGTAAGTGTATATGATAACAATCTTTCAGACCATAACTATATCCAATTTAAGTTTACTGTAAATTCTTCTCAAATAGCCACAAAACAACATCTAAATATCTCAGACCTATAACTGAAAAGGGAAAAAACACTTTTTATGGTCTGGTTGAGAGTTTGAACTGGTCAGCTGAAAAATCAAAGGAGCTTTTGAAAGCGCATTTCCTGAGAAGCAATACAAAGTGAAACAGTCAGAAACAGTTTTTCCATGGTTTAATATCCACCTTCATGAAATGCGTGATCACTTGCAACTTCTCACTGACCGGTGCAAGAGTTGTCCATCACCAGATTTGCTTATACAAAAAAACAATTTTCATAAACAATACAAAAACGAAATAAAACGGGTGAAGGAGGTATAATGATACCTTTATTTCCGAATCTACCAACAAACCTAAAAGTATCTGGAAAATTATAAACAACAACCGAGGAGGCAAAGACCATAGGGACCTTGTGTGCAAATCACCCCAAATCAATTTAACAAGTTTTTCTGAGAAGTGGCAGAGAGTCTAGTTGGTGCACAGTACTCTATAGAAGATGTTCACTTCCAGCTGGACCCTCAACCTCGGTCACATTTCGAATTTGGGGAGGTGAGCTTTATTGAAGTCAGAGGAGTTGTAATGGGCTTAAAAAACAAAGATGCACGTGATGTTTTTGGTTTGTCTGCTAAACTTATTAAGGTCATCAATGACCTCATTGTAATACCACTGACAAAACTTATAAACTTTTGATTCAAGGAGAGTATTTTCCCCTCCTGTCTTAAACAAGCCATTGTGATTCCCATCTTTAAGAAAGGAGATAAGAGGGATGTCTCTAACTATCATCCGATTTCCCTGCTTCCAATTTTCGCAAAAAGATTTGAAAAATGTATGTCTTCAAGAGTAGCGCTGTTTCTCGAGGCAAATTCACTATTGTGTGATGAGCAGTTTGAGTTCAGGGCGGGACGTAATACTGTGCAAGCTATTTTAAATCTAGTATAATTCATTATGGATGGTTTTCAAAACAAAGAACTTATTGGTACCATCTTCTGCGACCTAAGCAAGACCTTGGACTGTGTATCGCACGAGTTGCTCATCAAAAACTTCATCTTTATAATTTTGGTCAGAACAGTATTGACCTATTAACATCCTATTTGGAAGGACGAACTCAAAGGGTAGTGGTGGATGGAGTGTTGTCGGATACAAGAATCATGAACACTGGTGTGTCACAAGGATCTGTAATGGGCCCCTTACTATTTCTGATTTATATTAATAACCTTTCTCAGATCCGGGTAAAGGATGCTCTGGTGGGTGGCACGGGCGAGGCACAGTCGAGGGCCAGAAACTGGTTCGAAAAAAATAACTTAGTATTAAATGAATCCAAGACTAGCAATTTTCTTTTCTCTTTAAGAGATGCACAGGGGTGTCCATTGTGTCGTGGGACTGCGCCGTTCTTGGGGATACAGATGGATAGTGGTCTTGAGTGGAATGCACATATAGAAGGGTTGAGAAAGAAGTTGAGGAGCGGCATATACGCCTTTCGCAATTTGTCAGGGACAGTGTCCGTGGATATGTTGAGGACTGCATATTTTGCCTTGTTTCATTCTGTTATGTCCTATGCGATCCTAGCATGGGGTCATAGCCAGCTGTGGCGCAGGGTTTTTACCTTACAGCGGAGGGCAGTGCGAGTTGTTGGTGGTCTGGAGTATAGAGATGAGTGTACACAAACGTTCTTTACTTTTCCAAATGTTTACATACTAGAAAACCTTCTTTGTATAAAGGACAATCTGGAAAAATTCCCTACAAATAATCAGAAACACGATTATGCCACCCGCTCCAATGGACAGCTTGCTGTTCCGCTGTGTAGGCTTGAGATGTGTCCCAGTGGGCCGAAATACTGGGCTGTAAAGTTTTACAAAAAACTCCTTAAAAACAAAACCCAGAGGTGTGTCCAGGAGCAGGATTCGTCAGGCACTCTTAAAGAAACCTTTATATGACTCAATAGACTTCATGACTAATGAGATAAACTTCAATGTGTCTTAGATTTTTTTTGTCTTTGTCTGTTAGTTTCGTGTTGTTCCATATTTTTTTTTAACCTGTTTTAATATTTTAATAATCTTTAGTGTATTTTAAACTGTTTCTTGAGTGTTGAGTAATCTTAAGAACTGTCTTATTGAATTACTTAATCTTAAGATAAGACTTCTTAATGTGATGGTAATATTATTGACCTGTGTAAACCTTGTTTGGTGCTAGCATGAATAAATGATTTGATTTGATATAGTTTTCGTAGCACCTTGAGACCTGTTTTTTGAAGTGAAAACTTCTTTCGCGCCGTTAGTCGGCTGAGAACGGGAGTGATTTGAGACTCGATGAAACGGAGGAGGAAACGAAAAGGCGACACCTATAAAACGATATAGATCTATAGGATGAAGGGTGCGAGAGAATGAGGTAGAACATAGCTATGCAGTTATTACATGTTTGTCAAGAGTAAAAAGCAAAAAGTAGCTATCGTCCGATCATCGAAGTTAAGCAACGTCGGGCGTGGTTAGTACTTGGATGGGTGACTGCTTAGTTTAGTTTTGCGACTATTCTTCCCGAATTGCGAGATCTACGTCCCTATTCAGCACGAACTGTTGCAAGTGCGCGCTGTGCTCAAACTCACGACAAAGGATAATCGCGTGGTTTCGGTCGACAACACTTATTTTTGTTGTAAAACGTGTCGTTTATTATTCATCCAGCCTGTCCAGTCTTTTGCCCTTTAATAAATATTCGCATTTGTCTGCCCAGCCCTCTGCCCTTTAAATTCCCACAAGCAAACATTTTCGATTTTTAAATATTTCCTTTCTTTTCTACTACTGCACCTTTCCGCTTTTTAGTGATTTTTGGGTCTTGTCTTCAGCCGAAGTGGTTCACTAACTCTTGACTAAAAACGAAATTTCCGGAACGTGCGTTCCAGCCTTCCTATGTTGAATATATTTTTTTATTAATTACCAGCTGTTTATCAATACTCAGTTGCCATAAATTATATGGTTAATCAGCAGTCAAGCGATGAATTACAGATGAGATTAAAAACACTTTGGTGAAATTAATAGATTTGCAGCAGATAAGGTTAAAAACACGAAATCTGCGTTTCCTATTAGTTGTTGACTTCCTGTCGATGCTCAGTGCTCAAGAACGTAGATAAATTCGATACCGATACTTCAAGATGTCGATACTTTTCCATAAAATATCGTATCGTTTCGATACTTTAAAGAAAACATGCTTAAACGGCTTTAAAGAAAACATGTCTTGCCACCGACGGGAATCGAACGCGGGCCACGCGTATCACAAGCACAGGGTCTGACCACTATACTACCAAACCTGATGAAAGCAATGTACTGGACCGAAAGACATGGTAATTCTGTTACATGCGGCCAACAAAGC
>MU182383.1:286879-324680 GCA_016904865.1 Pissodes strobi | reverse complement strand
AACCCAAACTAACACAAAACTAACCCAAACTAACGAAAACTAACCCAAACTAATCAAAACTAACCCAGACTAACCCTAATTTGGCAAAAAAAGAGACAAGCGCGCTACGCGCGCTTGTCTCTTTCTTAACTTAAACTAAGCAAAACCACCCCAGACTAACCCTAATTAATAAAGAAGAGACAATCGCACTACGCGGGCTTGTCTTCGGTATCCCAGATTAAGCAAAAATAATCGAAAGTAACTTTAGCTTTTAGGTTAGGTCTAATTTATCTATGGATTAGCTAAATTTCAATTTTGTGTTGGAATAAATTAACATTTGTATCAAACAATTCGGACACATGTAAAATGGACTTTGAAGGGCCCCACTTTGATGAAAATGGTTTTTTTTAAGGCACTGTAATTAAAAAAAAAACCATTTCAACGAGGAACTGTTCTTAAAAATGATTTGTAATTATCTGGCAATTTACAACACGCAAAAGAAACATTCCATACGTATAGTTACGTAACCTAAAAATTCGTTCAATGTAAATGACATATTTGCGAATTGTACTTTGACTTGGACTTCAAATTGAATGTAAATGCAGCTTAAGCTAACTAGATGCTAGATCACATAATTTAAGAAATCGAAATGCTGAAAGCTGAAATAGTGTCATGTTGACGTGCCAGAAATGTTATCATTTTAAAATGCAAAAGAAAACAGTTTTATTTTTGGTTTTTAAGAAAAGAAGCTGGTAAAAGTTTTTTTGAGACTACTATTACTTATTCTTGTGTCGCTATTACGCCTGCCTTGCTTTTTGCTTGCATTTTTCAGATCCGTTTGGACCGTTGCGTTGTGTTAAAAAAAAAGGTGAAATAATGAGTGTGCGAGAGCGAGATAGTATAAGTTTGGAACATGTCGGATGGTTTAACATAACTGCATTTTGTAAACTTTGTTATTTTTTTCTGATAAGTAGAAACATTTGCGCAGCATTTAATGTGTGGGGGATGGTAAGAGAAGTAACGTAGAATATGTCAGTATTTTTATTTTTGTGGTAGCCAATAAGCGCGCAAAGTAAATATTGACCAAATCTAGAATACTTCTTAATCACCAACAAAATACACGTGGTAAAACAAATAAAAATGTAACTATACCAAGATCTCAAAAACATTAAACCTAAAATCACTAGCTTACCTAGCCTCAAAGTTTTATAATCTAATAGGAATATATGGACATGATGGTGCTTCCAGGATCAAAATATTCCGGAAGTAAACTCCCCGGCCATTCGGATCTCCGGGCGCTGGGTGGCCCCGGAAGCCCTTCATTCCGCATTTCACAGACAGCAAAGATACCGAACCAATTTAGAATAGATTTCTGCAACATAAGAGGCCTAAATACAAACATAAATTCGGTACACCAACATCTACAAGCAAATAGACCACACATATTAGCCCTTACAGAAACACAAGTATGTTCTACAACAACAACAGTGAACTACCTCTATCCTGGTTACGACTTACATACCCGATTTAGATATAAGTTCGGAATATGCCTTTTTGTCCGAAGCGACCTTTCCTGTCACCGCGAGAAAACACTCGAATCGAACAACCTTGACGTCATGTGGCTCAAGTTCACCGCCAAGGGATTAACCAAGTTTATATGTTGTCTATATCGCCCTCCGAGCGATAGAGCCTACCAAAGCTTTTTCTCAACCCTAGCTACCACTTTTGACTCAATACAGGTCGATCACCCCAGTTCAGAAATAATCGTTCTGGGAGACTTCAAAGCCCACAACACCAACTGGCTCAAACATCACAACAAGACCGACAACGAAGGTAGAGAAGCTGAAGCATTTGCCATCAGCTGCGGGCTTACTCAACTTGTAGACGAACCAACTCGAATCTCAGAGAGGGGCGAATTCGCCGCCCTCCTGGATCTTTTTCTGACCACCAATCCTGACCACTACAAGGTTACAGTTGGTCCGCCATTAGGTACCTCCGACCACAAACTTATTGCAACGGTTTGTGAATTGCCACCCATACAGAAGGATCCACTATTGCCTCGCAAAATCTGGCATTACAATTCTGCAAACTGGGACGATCTAAGGCAGTTCTACCTAGATTTTCCTTGGCTCGACGTCTGCTTTGCCACTGACGACCCGTCAGACTGCTGCGAAGAGATCATGCAAGTAATCTCCTCAGGAATGGAAGCATACATCCCAAATTCCATCAAGTTACCATCAAAAGGAAAGCCCTGGTTCGACATAAGATGCGAAAGAGCTGTAGGAAGGAAACAGCAAGCCTATAAGTACTGGCAGCAAAATCAGACCGCTGAAAATCGCAATTATTTTATCGAAGCGAGAAACGAGTGCAAGCGTGTGACGAAACTAAGGACAAACACAATCAAAGGATCAGGAATAAACTTTTGCAATGCCCCAGTGGTTCCAGGAATTTCTGGTCGGTAGCAAAGGCAGTAAGTAACAACTTTACAAAAACGTCTCTCCCACCTTTGACGGACGAACGTGGCATCACGGCGACTACAGCCAAGGAAAAAGCAAACATGCTCGCCAAAATGTTTTCATCGCACTCTACCTTAGACGTGCCCCAAGGCAAGACTCTCCCCACTATACCGAACATCAACACTACCATGGCAGAAGTCAAGTTTTCTCACCGTGATATTCGCAAAATCCTTAAAGAACTAGATACACAAAAGGCATCAGGACCGGACGGAATACCTGCCATCCTGCTAAAGAACTGCGCCAACGAACTAACACCCGTTTTTTCCAGGCTTTTTTCTCTTTCTTACAGAAAAGGGATTTACCCATCCTCTTGGAAAGTCGCTCGAGTGCAACCTGTTCCAAAAAAGGCAAGAAAACCACGCCCTCAAACTATCGCCCAATTGCCTTGCTTCCAATAATCTCCAAAGTCATGGAACGTGTAGTCAACCAGCAACTACTCAAGTACCTCGAGAGCAACAGAATAATCAGCGACAATCAATACGGCTTTCGCAAAGAGAGATCGACAGGAGATATATTGGCCTATGTCACTCATATATGGAGTAGGGCAATTGAAAACTACGGAGAGTCTCGAGCGATTGCGTTGGATATTTCAAAGGCATTCGACAGAGTTTGGCATGACGGACTGCTCAACAAACTGCCGTCCTTGGGACTGCCCGCCTCTCTCTGCAGCTGTCGATGGGCACATCTCGAACACATTCACCATCAACGCGGGCGTGCCTCAGGGCGCAATACTTTCACCAACTCTGTTCCTCATCTATATTAATGACCTGCTGATCAAAACGAATAATCCTGTTTACAGTTTTGCAGATGACAGTATCCTTGTCTCCCACTTTAGATCAGAAAAACCCTTACCAGCGACTGAGACTCATCACCGCAGACAGGAGCAGATTACAGCAATTAATCAAGACCTGGAGAAAGTTCAAACTTGGGGCGACCGAAATTTGGTCCAGTTCAATGAAGCAAAGACCCAAGCAGCAACGTTTACTAAGAGGGCCAATACAGCGGGCCCTGACATCATTATGGCAGGATCGACCATTCCTTCATCCTCGTCAATCGGGCTGCTGGGTGTCTCGGTCAACAGCAATATGTCATGGCATGACCATGTTGCTAACATCGCAAAATCAACCTCCCAGAAGCTTGGTGCGCTATTTCGCAACAAAAAACTCTATACACCGCAGCAGTTGCTCTTGCTGTACAAAGCGCAAATAAGACCGTGCCTAGAATATTGCTCACATATCTGGGGTGCCGCACCAAAGCATACCCTAAAGCTGCTGGATTCCATTCAGAAGAGGGCTGTGCGTCTCGTCGGCGATCCGGAGTTGACCCGGAATCTGGATAGTCTGGAACATCGCAGACATGTGGCCGAGATGTCTCTGTTTTACAGATACTTTCACGGCAGATGTTCCCAGGATTTGGCCCGCATAATCCCGCCCCTGGCAACTCCTGTCAGGCGGTCCGGACAGACGGCAGGAGCGCACCAGTTCGTCGTACAACTAGAAACACCTAGAACATCGCTTTACCAGAACTCCTTTGTCTGGCGCACTGCATCACTGTGGAACTCACTTCCAGGACATCTGTTTCCCACTAATTACAACCTACAAATATTCAAGAACCGTGTCAATCAACATCTTCACACACACACCGCTCGTCGAGCGCCATAGGATCTCCCTTTAGTGTGTGTGCCACTGCCATAAAAAAAAATCTGTTACCTGCCACCATAAAAAACATACATATGATTAAAAAATTTCGTAACGAATGTAAGGCGTTTGTATTTTTGCATGTTAAAGACTTTGTAAATATTTTCAAACACGCATCAAGTTGTTAATGTTGTACCGTGCAATATTATTTGTGATATAATGTAAAATCATGTATATATATTTAGGGATAGATTGTAGCATGTAGAGTAAATGACTGTATCTATGTATTATATAAAATAAAAAATAATAATAAAAAAAAATGTATATTAACTTAGAAATAAAATTGTATATTGGCACATAAAGGAATACCTGATATACCTAGGTGCCAAAGAAATGTTAGCTTAGAATTTAAAAATATTTTTTTGTTAAATGTACCTGATTTTTATACCTTTGTAAAAAAAGCTGAATAAAATTATTATTATTATTATTATTATTTATAAGCAAGTTATGCATGTTTGCACGGCTTTGCTTAAAATGGTGACTTTAGTAAGTCCCCCTCAACTTTAAGGTCCACCTTAGATTAATCACAGCTTAGTACAATCAGCTAGGACACTCCGCTCGTGAGAACGGTTTGCGCCGATCCTTGCGCATGGCGCCATTATGGGGAAGATCACGGCACTAGCGTCGGTAGCGGCTATTTGTTCCTTAGATTTTGAAATAATTGAACATAGGCGTAGTTAAAAGTGTTGATTCCGATTTCGTGTTTTTATAACTAGCGATATCATGAGTTTCCCAAAGATGGGACACGTTTGTGCCGCTAAAGGTTGTATTAATAAAAAATATAATTGTGATAGGAGCTTCTTTCGGTTTCCTAGTGATAAAAAGAGGTAAGTATCTAATCATAACTACGATATATGTAATATTTTCACGGCTTAGTACAAAGCTGTGATATTTTGTTGGGTCCACATTTCAACTTGAATATCCTTATTGTACATTATGGGCATGTCTGTGCAAAGCAATGAATGTTTTGTCATATCATGCCATCATTCTTTATGTCATCAACTTACTTCGTAATTATATACTGGTAATAGTTATTTGTATTTTTAGAGCGCAAAATAACGGATTGCCGCCTGACAAAGAATATTACTGTAATCTTTCGAAAATGGCAATCTTATTTTGCGCTCGAAAAACACAAAATTATTTCTACAGCCCCATTTTTATAAATTAAATGCACATTTTTCTCTATACTTATTCTGAAATTTGCAAATGACTGTCAGTTTTGACATATTGCATTCGGGCTTCGGGCATATTTAGAACAGGAGTGCCAGCAACAAACTGTAACAAACGCACGACTGTCATTTATTTATCTTCGGTTTCCATAACCATTCATAGCACACTCGACGGAAAATTGAGGATTTTCTCAAAATATTTGCAGTAATAGTATATTGTGCAACAAGTGTTGAAGTGTAATTTATGTCACTCGCCTACGGCTCGTGCCATCAAACTTCCCACTCGTGTGAAAAGTGATTTTTCACACGCGTTACATACTGTACTTTTTTCTACGACTGCAAATAATATTAATATTAGGTTTGTTCTAGCAGCGATTTAAACCCAAACCAAACCAAATCCAAGCCAGCGGAGTTTGCACATAGCGATTTAAGTGTCGCTTATATTGCAATGCGCAAACTCCGCTGGCTTGGATTTGGTTTGGTTTGGGTTTAAATCGCTGCTAGAACAAACCTAATATATAATATTTATTAGGTATAATATAATATATCAAGCATCATGTCTTTAAATTAAAACTGATAGTTTACAAAGACCATACAAACACTTTTACAGCAATTTGTGTAACTAGTTAATGAGTAGGCATTGACATGCCAGGGCTGGGACAACGCCCTACCCGGGGCGTCCTTTTAGGGTTTCGCCCTTAATTTTTGGAGTTATTCTTTTCATATCTTTGGAAAAAGGCACCATTCATCGGCGGTCTCCTCTTATGGCTTTGCCTTCCCCTAGGGGACCCATTTTTGACATATTCGGAAAAGGGAGCATCCGGGGGCGAAGCCCTAAATTGGGACTCCTTGAGGCCCAAAGCCCTGAAATGCGCTCATTTTCGCAGATTTTAAAATGGGGCCCTCGGGGGGGCGAAGTTTTTGAATGGGGCCCTCGGTGTGGGAGTCTCATATTTGACACATTTGGAACGAAGCCCTAAAATGAGGCCCCAGGGGGGGGGCGAAACCCTAGAATGTGGCCTATGGTACGGGAGTCCAATTTTTTACAGATTTAGAAATAGGGCCCCCGGAGGCGAAGCCCTAAAATTGGGCCCCAAGCCTGAAAAAAGGGCCCCTGGTATGAGAGTCCCATTTCCTACAGTTTTGCAAAAAGGAGTTTCTGGGGGGGTGAAGCCCTAAAATTGGGCCCCCTTTTTACAGATCTAGGAATGGGACCTCTGAGAGCTAAGCTCTAAAAATGAGACGAAGCCCTTTAATCAAAATACTCGGATACGCGTGTGAAAAGTACACTTTGCACACGTCGTATGCAAGGTATATTTTTCACACGATGTTTGAAATGTCCAGTTTTCAAGAGCAGTTGTTAGTGCGTTTTTGCCTATTTTCAGGGCAGTCGGAGAAAAAATTATATTTAAGAGTTCGCATGTACTATACTCTTAAAAATATTAACTTTAATTTAAAAAATATCAAAGAAAAAAAATTAATCATATGAAGGAATCAATAAAATTATTATAGTGTAGGTACTTTTAGTCACAAACGATTTTGATGTAAATTTATTTTCGCTTCGCCCTCAAAATAGTATAATTATCTATTCTTAAGAAATAAATAATAAAATTGTAAAATATTCAAAACACCCATGTAATCATTGCCTTTTTCACTGATTCCGTTCGAATGTATGTATTTTAGTATTTATTTTAATTTAATTACCTAATGTTTATTTGTGGTTTGATCATATTTTATGTTTGTTTTATTTTTCGACTTGTGAAATTAAACCATGTATAACTCTTCTTAAATAAATTGTGTCTTTGTATTTTTCCAATATGTTTTTAATTTATTTTTCCTTCATGAATACGATAATCACTAATAATCGGCATAGCACCTAGCACCCGAGTTTAACCAATAACCTAGAATACGGTACTGTAATTCAGAAATAAAATTTCCTTAATACGGCGCTGGATTCTCTCCCCGGTGCGAGAGCGACAGCGCGAGTTTCGCCTATCTTGCATCTTTTTCTGTTCCGGGCCAATACTTCAAAGGTGCCGGCCGAGAGACTTCCAGCTGATTGTTGTACTAAGCTGTGGATTAATTTTGTTCGCGCGACCAAGGCTTAACGAAATCTTAGCGAAGCGTTAGGTAAACTTGGTAATGTTGCAATTTTGGTTACTTTTCTGGTGCTTTTTCTATTCCCCCTATTGGCATTGGCGACATTGGCGTTGAAATTTTAGTTCGGTGAACTTTTTTTATCGTAGAGGTATTCAATTTCATCTTCTATTAACTCCAAAATATTAATTAAGAGCGAAACCTTTTGAAAAACGTTAAGTTATCGAAAGAATAAAAATACTCTAATCGTTGGTAAACTCTTCTGGGAATACCAAAGACTATTAGCATTAATTCATCCAATTTGTGGTCTTCATCGATTAAAAGGTTTACAGGGTCCATAGTGGATAGTGGTAACTGATGTTTCAAGAGAAATGCTTAATTATATTTAAAAAAAAAAACAAAACAAAGGATAGAAATGAGATAATTAAAGGCTTAAACCCGACCACTTCCAAGGCTTAATTTTATATGATTCTTAAGTGAAGCTTTACACTTAAGAGAGATGGTGCAACAAAAATACACCATATAAGGTGCACCTTAACTTAATCTTGGGTTAAGAGAGGCCGTGGGAATGGCCATTATTGTATTTTTTTGATGCTTGGTGAATACATAACCCCATCATATATATAATTTCTTATATGTAATTAGGACTACATAGTCTTAATAACATATCTCTGGTAATTTCAAACCATGTATACGCACCAATTGAGCATAGAATCTAACTACGTCTGTTAAGGGTATCCGGCGATCCACGGCTTGAGGGGTTGGGCGTACTATAGCGAAGCGAAGGCCGAGGCCTTCGCAGATTCGCTGAAGTCTCAATTCACCTTGGGAGATGGAGCGCAGGATATTGAACACAAAGCGGCCATAGAGAGATCATACTAGTGATGGGCAAAACTGCTATTTTCAAATAACAGTTAAAGCAGTCGCAGCTTTTTCCAAATAGCAGCTTTCAAATAGCTGCTTTGTAATAGCAGTTTATAAACACTGTTACTGGCAACAGCCGTAAGAGCTAAAGCAGGGGATTCCTTTTAAGCGAATAAAATAAAAGGATATACTTATATCCTACCATTCCTACCTGATAATTAAACAATATTGTCAATGTTGTCCCTTTTTGCTCCAACTCTGGACTCAATAGGACCCCAAAAGAATTCTGTTGCAGAATTACCTTATCTTTAATGCCGGCCACCGACTACCTATTTAGCAAAATTCTGCTTTACTGTCGCTATAATAAATTATTTAATTTTCTTTAATTGGCCCTTTTAAATCGTAAATTGGCAAATAAAAGCCAAATAATTAGTGTTTACTACATATAAATCATTATCTCATAAAAACCATAAGCAAATAATGCTGTCATCAAAATAATCTATTATTTTAAACATAAAAAACGGTTACACATTATTTACTACATTTACTCATCCATCCTTTTTCTTTCGGGCGTACATCTCATTCTTATTCCTGCAAAGAAAAACAGAACAAACAAGGTGAATTCCGGGTAGCGAGCCAAAGCAAAGTTCACGGAATTTCTTGCCTTTATGGCATGCCGACAATCGACGCCCTGTACACTCTAGCAGCTCGCTATTGTCACATCCAAAAGCAATATCGACTAGCAGCTAAAAGCATAATACGGTATTATCAGTAGAGATCGTATATCGTAATATTGATGAACATTGTAAACTGCTATTTAAAAAGCAGCTTTTTATAATACTCGATAGCAGTTAAAAGCTGCTTCGCTCAAATAGCAGCTATCGAATAGCAATTTACTAAAAAGCAACCCATCCCTAGATCATACAAAGCAATCACGACCGAAATTAACGAACACCCAGAAGACGAAACACAACAAACAAACACCGTCGAAGTTGCGCAATTAATTGCGCAACTAAACCCAAAAAAGGCTCCAGGACTAGATAACATACAAAACAAAGCACTCAAAAACCTACCAGACGTAGCAATACAAAAACTAACATACATAATAAACAAGACACTACTACTGAAACACTTTCCAGCATCCTGGAAAAAAGCAAAAATAATCCTCATTCCAAAACCAAACAAGAATCTAACATTCCCACAACACTGGTGACCTATTAGCTTGCTCTCTACCTTGAGCAAGCTAACAGAATGCCTCATAGTAAACAGATTAAACACTCACGTAATAGAACACAATCTAATCCCAAATGAACAATTTGGGGTTAGGAAAAACCACAGCACGGAGCTCCAGCTTGCCAGACTGGTTGAGGATGCGACTAGAGGACTGCAAAGGCAGGCATCAACCGCAGTTGTAGCCCTCGACATCGAAAAAGCCTTCGACAAAGTGTGGCATGAGGGACTCATTCACAAACTATACACACAACATAATCTGCCACTACCCATAACACAACTCATTGCTTCTTTCTTAAAACAAAGAGCATTCGTCACCCAAATAAACTCTGAACTATCAACCACAAGACACATGGAAGCGGGAGTCCCCCAGGGGCCCAGGGCTCCCCGCTATCCCCAACACTATACTCGCGATTCACAGCGGATGTACCCAGACACCCACACGTACAACTCTCAATATATGCAGATTACATCTGCATATATTCGACACTCAAAAACACAGCAAGACTCAAAATACATGTACAACATCTAAATTCCATAGACGACTGGGCAGAAACTTGGAACATCAAAATTAATAACGATAAAACACAGTCAATACTTATTAGCAATAAACGTGGATTACCTGCAAATTTAAACCTAGGAAACACCGAGATAAGGTGGAACAAAACTCTCAAACATCTAGGGATAACCCTAGACAGCAAACTTTCATTTATTTATTTATTTATTTATTCAAGTTACACGGCAAGCCATTTACAAAATAAAACCTTAATATAAACTATAATAATTACATAATGCAATCCAGGATAAATGTCAAAATCTTACTACAACTATCTAAAACACATTGCATAGGTACTAAATCAATAAACATACAAAAATTTAAAATTTAAGCACATATAGAGCCAAAAATCCAAATGACCAAGCCTAGTGCCATGAGCGACCACAAATAATTGATTTTGCAAGTCTATCAAATTGAGGCAATGTTAAATTTAATGGATCCAAATCCAGCTGATTCATCTGCCTAATCATTCTTGTGATTGGGCCAGACTGGCCATAATTTGTAATATGACGGCCCTCAACAAGAAGATCATGGTTACGAGTCACTCTCTGAGGAACAGCAAACGGAACCCTTTCGAGGAGGTAGGGACAATCCACTTTGCCAGTCATAATTTTGAAAAGATATCTGACATCCAACAAAGCTCTTCGGTCTTCCAGAGAATCGATGTTCAGCAATCAACACATTCAAAACAAAATTAACATAGGCATTGCAGCAAAGCAAGCCTTCTATCCTTTAATTAACAGAAATAGTTCAATGTCAATCAAAAACAAATTACTACTCTACAACCAAGTTATCAAGCCCAAAGTCCTCTACGGAGCTATTGCATACATACACACAAGCAAAATAAACAAGAAAAAACTACAAGTTTTTCAAAACAAAACACTAAGACAAATCACAAATGCACGAATGCACCATGGTACATTCGCAACAGCAACACTAACATAGTAACATACACGCCGACCCAGAGATAAAATAAAAAAGAGAGATTGCCGAATCAATGATATTTTTTTAAGACAGTTTTCACTAGCGCCGCCAGTATCCTCGGGATGAATTACATATGGGTTGATCGGTATTACAGATATCTGTTTTTGTGTTTATGGGTCGGTAATGTAAATTATTTCCTTACCGACTGTATGGCGCCATATTCAAAATTATTGTTTTATTTAAGCCGTGATCCGAAATTATTGAATTTGCTATTTTTAATGCATTTTCATTCCGAAATATTTTTCTTGGCGGACTTTGCCCGTAAAATCTGCCAAAAATGATGTGTCGGAATGAAAATTCAGTAAAAATTGCATATTCAATAATCTCGGAACACGGTTTTATTTAAATTCGCATATAATTTTTCTGTTTTTGTCATTATTTAAAATATGTTCGATTATGTTTTGCTCCTCTAGTAAGATGAAGGTGTTTCTGTCATTTGAAACACAACTTTTAGAGCTTACATAAGAACGTAGAGGTAAAAAGTACCTAAAAAAGAAATTTAAAGCAAAGTACCTAGTTAGTATATGCACATTTAAATATTTCAAAGGTTTTTTGCATAATTATGTAATTTTGACGAAAGTTTTGTGTTGCCACTTTGTAATATTATAACGTAAAATTTAATTTTGAAGCATAAATTAGGTAAACATCAGACGTTCTTTTACAGAAGATTGTTCCTTTTTATATTATAAAAAAATAGGGAAGTTTATTAATATTAAATAAAACACATTTGATTATAATAGGTATATATAATTTTTATTTTAATCTAAGCCTCAAAAACCGAAAAAAAGTGAAATGTGGGTTCTCAGGAGGATTAGCCCTTAGATCAATTTCTATAAAACAAGGATTACATGTACTTGTGGATGGAGAAGGTTGGCTTATATGGGCGACATTGTGGGAAGTGTGAGGAGGTCTAATTAGAATATCACTGATAATTTTGATTCGAGACTTTAGAAAGGGTACCGCAAATCTAGTTAATCTCCTTTGTCACGAATCTGCAAAGTTTTTATCTTCAAAATGGTCTCCACACAAATAAATTCTAGTCGACTTATCATTTAAATTCATAATCTGAAGCCATTCTTCGCGTTTTTTCGAAGTATTTTCAGGAACAATAAAAAAATGTTCATTTGTACCTCCATTAGCCGGGAGTGAAAAATACCTACTTGTTATCACAAGCAGAACACTGATAACGAAGAATTGACATTTTTTAAAACTAGTCTCTGACCACACAATTACTATATTTAAAATTATTACCTATTATTATTCTGTACATGGATTATGGCAAAAAAGATTTCCAGAAATTAGAAAAATAATCACTGCTATACTATACTTATTATGTTACGTAATATATGGGGCTCCAGAGATGGTCGAGGTTTCCTTATATTACGAAATATTTTGGACTTTTGTTAATTTTCCCATTGAATATCGATCTCTTCAACTTTAGTCTGAAAGTATGCGCCTCCATTATTTCTATTGGAAGCCTAACAGGAAATTAGGACTAAATGTTTTGCATCATCATCAATCAGTGTGGATCCAACTTATGACAGTAGGGTTTGGACTTCAACATCAGTAAGAATACGAATTGGCCAGAGTCAGACTTTGTTTAACACTTAACTAAAAAGAAAACAACATTAAATAGACGGTACGGCAAGGCGGGCAAGGCCGCACATACTTTCTCGCTCCCTGATTCTGCCACAGAACTACAAAAAAATAGAACATAGTTCCGCCACAGAACTAGGAAAAATTGAAAGGTCAATGTTTCCACTAATAAAGTGACTTTATCTTATTTTTCCTAGGAAAAGTAAACAAATGCATATTATTTCCCTTACTAATTGGTAAATAAGTACAGAGTTTGAATAAAATCGTTAAGATTTTCTTCATTTTTCATTTTTGTTCCAAGAGTATATAGCGGCCCTTACCGATTTTTCCCGAAAAAATGGTGCAGTACATGATTAGTCTTACTAAATGGTAAACATGTAGAAAATTTTAAGAAAATCGTTAGAGCCGATTTTAAGAAAATCAATTTTTTTTCTTCATTAAAACTATTTACCCTTAATTTTGAGGTTAGAAAAAAAACTGAAAAAAAGTTCTGGAGATATTCACCAGAAACTCCCAAATACCGATTTTGGTCGAAATCGACTTAACGGGTTTGGAGACAAGTTGTGTGACAGACAGGCATACACACAGACACACATTTTTTTGGTAATTGTTTACTACTATATCCCGCCAACACCCAATTTTGACTAAATTTTGTAAATTATGAATAAATTAGTACTTATCTAAATAGATATTTTTGATTAAAATTATTATGCCTAAATGAATTATAATTAAAAATATATATACATGGTGATTCACGAAAATGGTCTATTAAGAAGTATCTGGGAAATGAGTTTTCCGCTTTTCTTTAGTATGGCCACATACCATCTCCTAAGCTATACAAGCGCGCTTGTCTCTTTACTTTGGTACTTTTTTTAGTTAGTTTGACAAGTTCTGGTTCCACTTTTTGAAATATGCACCTGACCTGAGACATTTAGCTATTTTAAAATCAAAAATGTTAGTCAAGTGTGATAGCATTGCAAGTAAATTTTCATAATTAACGTAAAATAGGGAGTTTTCGCGTTAAAATATATTACTAAACAGCCAGTGTTTTTTTTTTCAATATTAGGCGTCAAAAGTGCTTTGCGCAATATGTAACGTGTCACAGAATACTTCTAATAATACTATCTAGTACACGTCACACAAAAGAATTGCAAAATTTGAAAAGTGCGCAAAGTAAAAATTTACCGATCATTTTTCATAATAGGTATTACTATGCATTAGTAACTTTTGGTAAGTTTAGTTTTTGCGCCAAATAATTTCAGTTGAAACTGCTTATTTAGACCTTACATTAATCATTTTGTACAAAATTATGTCAATGTTAGGTGTTGGAGATATACTAAATATCTTAGAGGTACTTAGAGGTAATTATTTAATAAATCTCCAACATATTTTATATAAATGTATTGTTTTTTAAATTTATAAATCATTTGCGCCAAATAATTTTAATTGAAATTATCTATTTATATAAACACTAATTTAATCATATTGTGCAAAATTAATTCTAAGTTAGAATGTTAGAATGTTGGGGATATACGAAATTGTTTTTTTTTTTAATTTTATGTTTTTCGGACTCTAGAGGTCATGATTCGTCGAGATTTGCAAAAAAAAAATAAATTCGAAATTTTGGACGATTACAATATTTTCTCTACAGCCCTATGGGCACGAGAAAGTAAAAATAAATTCTCGATAACGCCACTTTTACAAAAATTTGCTACTCACTGTATAATTTGAAACAAACATCCTCTAAGCGGCAACTATCAGCTAAGTATGGTCATTTTATAATTAAAATGGTATGGTATAGAAATGCAATATTATTTGCTTGGTCTTCAAAATATTCGTTTAATACAAAGGCATAAGAAATGTACCGTTAGCGGAAATATATCATATTGGATTATTTCTAAGGCCATATTCCAGTTACAATAGATATTTTGGTCTACATGCTCTGAACAATAAAAAGCAAAAAGTTTACCGAGGAAAAAATCAACGAATTTTCTGCAAGCCTATCCTATATGAACTACGAACTATAGAATTTCAGAGACATTATACTTACGCTTTAATTGTTTCAAGTTTACCTAAGAATAAACCACACTATTTAACAAGCACAAAGTATTACCGTTGTTAACAAATTATAGTTATTTATGTACCAAGGGTATTAAGTAGATGTTTATGCCCTGAGGGCGACAATGTTACAAACCCGAGGGCCTCTGGCCAGAGGGTTTATAAGTCGCCCGAGGGCGTACACATCTATTAATACCCGTGGTGCATACAAACTTTTATGTCATACTAGTTCGTTATTGCATTCACAATATGTAAATATTTAAAAAAATACGAATTCAATTCAATTATTTGAGTCCATAAAGTGTACTTTATGCCCGCACGGGCCATAAAGTGGACTTTATGCATGCCCGCACGGGCATAAAGTAGGTAATCCATTATGTAAATGGTATCTAAGGTATAAAAACACAATAATGTACTGGTATGACATAAAATAATTTAAAATGTTATCACTTTTGCTCGAGATTCAAATTCAAATCAAATGTCACGGTGACTCACAGGTGGGTAAGCTGTTGAAAATTTTAGTTTCAAGGATTCCCACCAAACGCCATACTCCTAGGGAATGCGCAATGAATAAGCGGTCTTAAAAACTTCCGTATCTTTCGGCAATCTCTCTTTAGATATTTATTTATCTCTGCGCCGACCTAAAAGTCCAAACAATTCACGAACACCTAGCTCGGCCGGCTGTGGTTGTAATTGCCCGTCCGGGATCGGCTTTCGTTCCTGTAAGCGAACGGGCCCTTTAAGTTTAAATGATGGGCTGGTTTATTAACAATGTTAACTTCCTTTTTACGGGCTGTTTCAAATTAAATGATGACCTTTGCCTGCTTAATTTGTTCGGGCAAGTTTTGCCCAAATAAAAACTCATCTACAGGGGCTGACGTAACAATTTTACAAGTAGACATGTAGATTCTTGGAACAAGTGCAATCACACAAATCCACTAATAACAAATAAAAAACCACCAAAAATAATACTAACACTTACTAACCCATAAAAAACTGTAGCTAAATACTACAGAAAAACACCAAAAATAACTAAGCCACTAACACACACTCCAAAACATCATATCACAAACACAACATCCTGCCTAGAATCATCAACTATTTTTATCATGATACAATAACAGGGAAGGTAGGATACTCAGCGGTTTCAAAATAGCCTCTGTCTGCGCATTGACGTCACAAAGAGAGTTAGCCCTTTAAATTATAATGGTAACAACCGCAATATATACGCAAATTTTAGATTTAACTGAATAGTTTGTTTTATTTTGATGGATAATCTAGTAAATGAAGTTTTGGATGATTAATTAAAGGTAACTTTGAATGATTCACGTTATTATTGTTTTTTTTAGGATATGGATTTTTCCGCTTTAGTCGATTGTGGCAAGAGTTTACAATCAGATTTTTTTTAGTACATTCAACAGCACACATGACCACTCTCAGTGATACATTTACACAGAATAAAACGAGAAATAAAAGCTTATATTTTTTAATAACATAGAACTTTTTCTTTTTTAATTAAAACAAGTATCAAGAAATATACATTATAATTAAACAAATAGAACAAATAAACATTATATCTACTAATCTACTTGATCTATGTATAATGTTAAGCTTGTCAAATGACCTAAAACACAGTTTTATCCAAAATACCGAAAAATAATTTTGCATTCGACGCGTTGCGTTTAGCTTTAATCATCAGGAGATGATTAAAGCTAAACTTAAAATCTGCGAAACTCCATTTTATAAAAGAACCAATCCTGGAATCCTAGTGGTCCTGCTCAATCAACCAATACAATGGATTGTACGGAATAGGCCTTTTATCTCTATTTAAACTATTCTTACATTTAATAACTTTCATACTGTCGTATGAATACATTATGAATTAATGTTAAATTTTGAATGGTTATTCTATGATCATTATCAAAAACATGCTCGACAACACTTAATTTTTCTGCTATACCATACTTTAAATGAGTTAGGTGTTCTTTGATCTCGTTTATATACATCTTCTAGTTTGCCCAACATATTTTTAGTTACAATCCATGTATCCACTTTCATAAATTCCGCTTTGTTCCAATATGTCAATTTCGTCGTTGGACTACTTAATACTTTCTTAATGTTACACTGAGTTTGCTATACTAATTTTAAACCTAAAAACTTTTTGGAGCGGAGTATAATGAGGAGTATATGGTATTGAGACATATTTTGTATTTTCATCCTGATTAACGAAAGAAGTAAAATAATATATTTATTAAGTTAGCATTGAAACCATTAACTTTTGCTATATTCTTAATTGTCTCCTTTTCATTATTAAATCGTTCTCTGCTGAGAGGAATGTTAACCATACGCTGTACTAAAAGATGAAAGCTAGCCATTTTGTGTTGGTCACATGAAAGGAGTCATTAGAAATATATCAGTTAGTGGCAGTACTTTTTCTATAAATGTTAAATTTCAGTGTGTTACTATTTATAATTACTAAACTATCCAAAAATGGTTATTGACCATTGTTCTCGACTTCATAAATAAATTTAATGGTGCGGAAGCAGCTGTTGTTTGTTACAAAATCTTGGATATTAGAAGTTTTCGTCTCAAAAATCGCAAAAATGTCATTTACATACCTGTACCATAACCTTGGAAAATAATTGAACTCCTGACTGATTTCATTGTCAAATTTACTTATGAAAAGATTACCTACCTAAGAACGGTGATAAACAGTTGGCCATTGTCATGCCTTCAAGTTTTTGGTAATAGTTATTTTTATATTGAAAATAATTTTGATTCCTGCAAAGCTTGGTTAAACCTAAATATTCTTGTTTGATTTCGTTATCAAAACCAAATCCCAACATAGATGTCAAATAAAATAAAATACCGGTATAAAATGAAAATAATCATAAACAAATCGGCATTAAAATGATGTAAAACTTATACCTAAGATAGAAAATAACTTTCAATAAAAATATTATTTTGTTATTTTGGCAAACTTCCGTTTTTTTTGAGGTGCACTGTCCTTGATCTCATTATTTAGATTTTTAATTCTAAAATACATCCTAGGCCTAAAAAATAATAATTTAACTTTATCATCACAACCTATTTCTAAGGCAAGATTCATTACAATTTTAAATAGTTCTTTCTAGTTTTAATTGTGTCATCATTGACGTTATTGAACATTTTTTCCAACTCATGCACCTTGTGAACCAATTCTTTTCAGGTTTTTTCAGACCACCCTCGTAGACTTGATCAGTCCATGTAAATGATGGACTGGTCTCTTCTACAGTGGGAATCTTCAATTTATGACATATATATCCTGTTACGTGTTCAAGGGCATCATATTTTAATAAATAATTTAAGTAATAAATCACACACTCACACACATGAAAAATCAATAATGAACTATTGAATTTACTACAAAAACTAGTTGTAGTAAATTAGAACTAACTAGATATTATTAGCACACATATTACATATACATTCATAGATATATACGTTTACAGATAGAATCATCACAACGTATGTTCTAAAAAAAAGTAACCAAATCTTACCCAACTAATACATTGGCCGGATGTCTATCACTTAACCTTAACAAAATATCTGGTTGAGAAGATTCACTGCTAGCAGTTATATATGTAGAAGGTTCCGTTTCTTGCTCGTTAGTGCTACAAATGTAATGAAATCCTCAATTAACCAACGCCACTAAACATACATGTTATCATACAATTAATTAACCTACTGTACCACAACATCAATCTTAAATCATACCTCTGATTCCGAGTACCTACAACACGAATACACTAAAAAAATACTGATTTTTTCTCTGACTTTTTTGTTTCTATGAGTTTTGTTTCAAAATACATAATAAAATAAATAAGGAGAATGATTCAAAATCAATATTAAATACTATCCACAAAAATTTGCAACTTTATTAATGTTTCAGCAATTAATAAAATTTTAGATGGTGGGGCTAAACTTTACTGGTCCATCCGGCAATCATTTATTTGTGAATAAACTCATAATAATCACCAGATTTTAAAAATTGTCCTTTAAACCTGTTTAGCTCCACCGTCATTAATTATTAAATACCTATTAAAGGGTTAGTGCATAAATAAATAATATATTTTAATTTTGACATACCTTGTTGTTTGTGATTGGATAAGTCCTTCTACATATTTGGCACCTCTTTTGGTGGCTCTTTCTTGTCGTTTTTGCTCGGTCCTTGATGGTTGTTATGATTTTGGCAAATTGAGCGTGGGCACTGCATCACACTTTAGCTTAGGCCCCTTTTTTGAGTCATAATTCAAAAGTTCATGCATCAATTTTCTTTCAAAGTCGTCGTCCTTGAAATGTCTTGAGCATATTCGGGACGTTTTAGGATTAAAACTTTCACTACGGCAACAAGCGTTTACCCACAATTTTAGCGACAAAGTATCTTTAGGGAATGTATGAAATCTAATACTTTTATCAAAGTTCTGCGCTTGATTATCAATGTTATTACAACTGTGCACGGCACAACGCATTTTTAATTGTCAAATTTTCACTTCTTTACCCAATAAAACATAAGACTTTTAGCACCAAACACTGCAAAAACCTTATAGTTCACACCACACAATATCTAAATCTGATATTATCCACGCAGAAACCGAAAAATAGGAAAAAAGCCCAAGAAACACACTAAGCTCAATGGTAAAGAATACAACAAGACGCCATGTTTACTCTCTTTTCTACGTCACAAAAGTTGACAGCTGTTTGGCTGTCTGCGCAATATCCTACCTTCCCTGTTATTGTATCATGTATTTTTATATTCCTCTATGTCATCAACTAACAGGAGACAGGAGGCCAACATTCGCGTCTATACACAGGAATATTACTTTGGCTCCCTGGCTTCCGCATGCGCAGAATACGAGTGACGAATCAATCAACGCCACCTACACTACAAATACCTCAATTACCAATGGCTTTACGATGCAGCGCGTTCTTTCCGAGCGGTCTAGTGGTGTAGTGGTTAGAGCATTTGCTTGTCATGTGGGCGGCGTGAGTTCGATTCCCGTCGGTGGCAATGCGTTTTTTTCTACCTTTTTTTAAGATGTTTGCTTTTTTTTAATTTGGGTTAGTTTCAGTTAGTAGGGTTAGTAAGATTATGTTTGTGTTTTTAATTTGGGTTAGTTGGGTTAGTAAGATTATGTTTGCTTTTTTTAAATTTGGGTTAGTTTGGGTTAGCTTGGGTTAGTTTTGTTTGGTTGCGCCCCGGAGCGAGCTAAGCGAGCGGAAGGCCATGCGTGAAGTCCTAGACACTTATAAACGAACGCACCCATACTCTGCGCATGCGGAAGCCAGGGAGCCAAAGTAATATTCCTGTGTGTAGACACAAGTGAGGCCAACACGCCAATGAAGGATGATGTAAGAGTGACAAGAGTCACTAGCATCAATCAGTGTTGCCAGGTCGAAAAAATAAAATTCACCAGAAATTGGAATGAAAAATCACCAGAAAGAAATTTTTTTTTAGTTGCATTATTAAAAGCGAAAAAATGCGTTTTTACACATCTTAATTAAAGTATCTAATTAAAGAGAATCCATTATAAATAAATTTTCTGATACTATGGCGAAGGCGAATGTATAATATTATATAAGAAGACAATCTTATAATATCATTGATTCCCATATATTATATATATAAATATATGCCGACCCCTACCTGTCAAGAGTAACTACACTAATACAGTTGTATACATTTTCTGTTATTATTGTGTGGTGTGGCTTTGAACTACTTTAAATGCCCAAATAAAAATTATAAAAAGGCGTAGATACCGTAGATATAATTTTAACAAAACAAATTTTTATTTTAGTTACCTACATTGTAAAAATTTACAAACAGACTACAGGCTTAATAAGAGTAAATATCGATAAACATTAATTCAAAAAATATAAAATATAAATACTACTTAAATTCGATAAACAAAAAATTCTTTAAAATTGAGCTTACTTATTTAGGTACTTTACACAATCCACCTGACGCTGACGCAACAAATATAATGTCTCTTTTTAAACTGCCTGCACCGTAAGCATAATACATTAGAAAGAGAGAGAATATTATCTAATAAAAAGATTTATTTTTGTGAAATTTCAGTAATTTCACCAGACCTGGCATCACTGGCATCAATGGAAGATGGTGAAGTTTTAGTGGGTATGCCCAGAGAGGAGAGTCCCACACTCCCACACTACCCTCAACCGAGAGTGTGCATAAGAGGGCATTTTTACACCTCAAAAAAAAAAAAGAACAACAATGATAATAGTTAAAATTTAAGGGAGAGTATATTTTCTTCCAGATAAGTAGGCTGACCAGAAATGTTTAGAGGCAAAAGAGTATATACAAGAAACCAGCCAGGACCCCTGCTGGGTGCAGAAAATTTTTGGGGTGCCACGCCGAATGTTCACACAAAAGTCGTTAAAATCGTTAAAAAAAACAAAAGGATCGTGGGGCGCCATGCGACCAACTTATGGGGCCCACCTGAAAACTGTGTGGTGACCATGCCCAACCCAACTTTGTTAATAGAAATTATTTTTACCGTTATTTTTTCTCCTTTCCCAGGAAATCTGATCGCTGAGTATTAATATAGAAAACAAAACCAACAGCGCACACAGTGTACGGCACACTAAAATTCTAACAACGGCTGTTCCCAAATTTAAACAGTTATGAAATGAATGAACGAATGAAGAATTAATGATATTATTGGGTACACTGCGACCTGTACAGATCTATTGTATCCCCCTTCCATGGTGCTTCCGTTGATGTGATTCTCAATCAGAGTACCTCATTCAGGTTCAGTGCATTGCAAGTAGTCTGGATAGTTCTATGAATGGAAGTTCCTCATGTTCGAAGATGCAGCACCCGAAGCAGGCCATGAGCCTGTTGGATACCGCCTCGCACTCCGTGAGAAGGTGTTCCGGGGTTAAATTGGGTTAGTTTGGGTTAACCGGCAACTGTCCTCATTTTCAATTTTATACTCTCCAAGTGCCTTCTTAACCGGCAGTGGTCCGTAAAAAAGCCGGCGAGGGAGCGGAGATTGTTCTTCTCGTTGTTCTTACTCAGTATTATAAGGTGTTTTGATCTTCCTAGGTGAGGGGGCCCTAGAAGCATCTTTATTATTGCCTGAATCCTGGCGTTCCCATAGGCTGATCCATTTGGTTAGCTCGTCTTTCCTGAATTCTTCCTTGTAGGTGTGCGTCCCTATGCCACAGAAAGGTTTTGGTTCTGAAAGCGGAGTTGTACTCCTGCTTTTGCCAATTGGTCTGCTTTTCCGTTGCGTTGGTCTAGGAAGGCACAGAGTGCGATTTATTTCTCATTTAGAGTTTCTTGTTTCGTGCTGGTCAGTTGGAACAGTGCGGTCTCTGTGGACCTGCCCGTTCTGCATGCATGCTGGCTTGCATTCAACGGCCGCGTTTCTAAGGTAGTGGATCTGATGTAATTGTCTACTAACTTCTGCATCGTCATGAGTAAGAATGACGTTATACTGATTGGTCTAAAGGATTTGGGGTCTGTCCCATCATTCTTTCCTATCTTCGGGATGAAGGTTGTCTGGTGGCAAAATTTGTCTTATTCCCCTTTATAAAAGGGGCTGGGAAGATTTCATCCACCCCTAACTTTTTCCCTCTTTTGCCATGACCTTGTGTAATCTCGCTGCAAATGGAGTAGAGGCGCAGAAGGCTCTAAGGTTGTTCCTTTTGGCCTTTTGGATTTCCTTAAGCAGTTAAGTTAAGCCCAAAAAATTTCAGTTTCAATCAGATATTAATATAAACCAAAAATATAATAACTTAAAGGCCCGTAAATAATAGAATAAATATTTGAAATAAAAATTGTTAAACAGAAACATTCCATGACAAAATTCGAGAGGCATTTTTTTTAATATAAAAAGATATAATTGAAAACTTTTGGAGGGGGGGAGGGAGGGGTGGAGGGAGGTGGCGTATAGGCATTTTTAAACGACCAACCAGATTATCAGGGGTTGATTATTTTTAACAAATTCGCCTTTTTGTGACGGAAGCTCAGGCTCTTGGAATAAAGAGTATATCGGACAAGAAAAAAGAGTATATAGTATCTGATGTTCAAAAAGAGTATAATACTCTTAAAAAGAGTATATCTGGTCAGCCTAAGATAAGGTTTACCATATCATTGTCTTTAATGACCATATGTAGTCACATCCTACTCCTGTCATACCCCCGTGGGTAGATCTTATCTGCACAAGATCACGAAGAGTGTGATTTTCCTTTATTTGTGATTGTCTTATTAACAGTTGTTGCTTTTGCATTGTAAACAGGGCAAGTTTATTCATAGAATTTTGAGTTGAATAATCAGAGTTCGAGATATGACTTAGAGTTAGACCACAACTCGGACTCTAACAGAATGAGCTGGCAAATTGCGTACGTGCAGCAGAAGCTATTATACCACAAAAGAAAGAGCATCGGATCCGGATCACCCTAACCTTAAACCTTACACCAAAATATGATTAAAATGAACTTAATAACTGAAATGGGCAATTTTATTCTGATTTGGGTGTTTTAAAATGAGTTAACTATTTATTTAAACCATAAAATGCCATTAATTAAATTGTCCCACAATAATCCATGTACAACTGATATGAGCGATAACGAAGTTTCAGGAAATGAGTCTGAAAGATCAAACTCCAGCAGAGAAAATGAGGGCAATCGTGAGTCCTCCGAAGATGAGCCCGATTCAGACGATAGCTCCGATATGGACGAAGGCGAATGTGAAACACGAAGAACCGAGTTGATACAACATGTTCAAGATTTAGAAAGCCAGTTCAGTTTGTTACGAGAGCAACTTTACAGGGAACGAATACAACAAGTTGAAACTCAACTTGCTGAAGTAAAAACTGGCAAATCGCTTGACTATATTATACCTCTCCAAAACTTAGAAGAGCAAAGACGTGTTAGAACTGAGGTTGCTGGTATTTTAAGACAATTACGACTTGAAAATATTAATAACCAGTATGAAGCTGAAAAGCAAGCAGCACTACAGAATTTCGGGAGTGAAAAAAGCTTGGCAAGGGATTATTATTTTAGTGAATTAATGGAAACCATAAGACGTTTAGAAGAAGATAAACAAAACAGTGAAATAACATGGGGTGAGGGGGGTGAATGGGGTTCCAGGTCTAGAACAACCTCGCGTAAAAAAGCAGTTACTGTTTCAGGTCCTTATATAGTGTATATGCTTAAGCCACAAGATATTATGGAAGACTGGACAGTAATTAGAAAAGCATTAAAAAGAGCATGATTTAATAAGCATAATTAACATAAGACAATAGCAATGTTTTATTTTTCAAATTGGATATAGTTGTGAAGTTTCCAATTTTCCTCAGTGAAAATATAGAAGAATTTTACTTTAATGGTGTTTAAAAATGAACTGAGTACTTCTATCAATATTGAAATCTTTGATTTTGGTGTCACTCTTAGTTAATATTGATTGTTTCCATTGTTTCAAAGTAACTAATGTGATTAAAACAGTTTTTGGAAACACTATGAGTACTGTTTAAATTCTGATATAAATTATGATGTTTTACTAAGAACGATTCCGCATGAGAGTGCAGCAGCACAAGACAAATTTATTTGAAATGCACTTCACGTATCTCAACTCATGCAAAGCATGTAGCATCAATCAAATGTTTTCATTATTTATAGCCAGAATATTATTTCTTCAAGGCCGATTTACACATCCATGGAAAAACTTTTCCCCATCTAAGAATAACATTCATCTCAAAAAGAATAATTTGGCATTTGGCCCAAGTGCAATATTTATAGTCTCATAATTACACTGATTAAAAAATTGCCTATCATTATATTTCTATGCTTTGAAAATGGATACGGCAGAATAAACAAGTCATAAGCAAAGATACATATATTCAATTCAATTTTATGACTTCTTAAAAATTGAAATTCTACTATTGAGCCAACAATTATAGGATAAAAATCCAATCTAATATATTTCATCAAAGTTTATTTGATTCTTATACTCAATAAACTCTCAATATTATACTTATTTTAAGAATATTTCATTTAAGTTCTCATCAGTTACTCGCATATCACCTATAGGTATATATTAAGCACAAAATATTTTAATTTTGTGATATTGTGATATTAACCCTTAACCGGTAACGTGCCGTCTGTGAGACTGCAACCATTTTAATTTGTAAGGTTTTCTGGAAACGGTATAACTTTCCAGGCCAATGAGCTCACCTAATCTTTCTCCTATTGGTACCCCACTTAACACCAGACTCGCGGTAGATTGGGGTAATCGACGTTTGAGATAGGCATAATAGTTATTCTAGCGCAGTCGGTGAGACGGCACGTTCCGGTTTACGTAAGAATTTATCTCTACTCATAGTCATGGCAGGTCCGTCAAAACGCCTTCGTTTTTTGCATATGCCGTAATTTAGTCATTATTGTGTTGGGGTTTGGAACCTTCGGCAACATGCACTAAAACTGAGCTTTATCCACAATACCGAAACAGAATTTTTGCACTCGACGCGCGTTTCGCTAACCATGTTAGCATCGTCAGGAGATGATTAAGACTAAAATTAAAATCTACCAAACTCCCTTTTATACTACTGTTTGCTCAATCAAGCGGAACTAAAAAGAACCAATCCTGGAATCCCACTAGTCACGCTGGATTAACCAATACAATGGACTATACGGAATAGGCCCTCTATCTCTATTTAAACTATTCTTACATTTAATAATTTCCATACTTTCATATGCGTCTAATAATCTCCTATCAGTTATATTATGAATTAATTTTAATTTTTTTATTGTTATTCTATGGTTATTATCAAAAGCATGCAATACCTTGGAGAATTACTTGAGATGAATAGTCTTGATAACGAAATCAAACAAGAATATTTAACTTTAACTAAACTTTGCATGGATCAAAATTATTTTCAATATAAAAATGACTATTACCAACAACTTGAAGGCACGGCAATGGGCAACTGTTTATCGGCTTATCGCCGTTCTTAGCAATCTCTTCATGAGTAAATTTGAAAATGAAATAAGCCAAAATTTCGAATATTTTCCAAGGGTATGGTACAGGTATGTGGATGACATTTTCGCGATATTTGACACAAAAACCGCTAATATTGAAGATTTTGTAACAAAATAGCCGTTTCCCCACCATCAAATTTACTTATGAAGTCGAGAACAATGGCCAACTACCTTTCTTGGATACTTTAGTGATTAGGAACGATAATAACACAGAATAGAATTTGATATTTACAGAAAAAATACTGCCACTAACCGATATATTCCTAATGATGCCTTCCACTGCGCCCAACATAAAATGGCCAGCTTTCATTTTTTAGTACACCGTATGGTTAACTTTCCTCTTAGCAGAGAAAGATTTATTAAGGAAAAGGACACAATTAGGAACATAGCGGAAGTTAATGGTTTCAATACTAACTTAATAAATAGACTAATTAATAGGCATTTGTTTAGAAAGACCATTCGTGATTCCACTTCTTTCGTTAATCAGGATGGAAATACAAAATATGTTTCGATACCGTATAGTCCTCAGTATACTAGAGGGAGGACTCCAAAAAGTTTTTAAGGAAGTAGGTTTAAAATTAGTATACCATGCAGACTCAGTTTAACATTAAGAAACTATTAGGTGGTCCAAAGGACAAAATTGAAATGTTGGAAAGAAGTGGAATATATGAAATTGGATGTATGGATTGTAACCAAAAATATGTTGGGCAAACTAGACGATCTATACAGACGAGATTCAAAGAACATATAGCTCATTTAAAATATGGTAGAACAGAAAAATCAAGTGTTGCCGAGCATGCTTTTGATAATAACCATAGAATAACAATAAAAAATTTAAAATTAATTCATAATATAACTGATAGGAGATTATTAGACGCATATGAAAGTATGGAAATTATTAATTGTAAGAATAGTTTAAATAGAGATAGAGGGCCTATTCCGTATAGTCCATTGTATTGGTTAATCCAGCGTGACTAGTGGGATTCCAGGATTGGTTCTTTTTAGTTCCGCTTGATTGAGCAAACAGTAGTATAAAAGGGAGTTAGGTAGATTTTAATTTTAGTCTTAATCATCTCCTCCTGATGATGCTAACATGGTTAGCGAAACGCGCGTCGAGTGCAAAAATTCTGCTTCGGTATTGTGGATAAAGCTCAGTTTTAGTCATTATTAATCGCAAATTGAAGAAAATCATATATCTTTAACATTATTGTTGTGCTACTTTGGCTTGTCAAAATTCTGTCTGTATATTTTAGTTTAGTTTGAATATTTACTATCTCATGGTCTTTTTCTTTAAGCTGTTCTGATATTTTATATAAAAATATTTAAAAAAAGTATGTTCTTAAGTGTCCTGTATACATATAATTAAACATAACTAAAAGGGTTTTCATTTTTCTTGCTGCCAAAAAGTGCAAGTCTCACAGACTGCACGTTACCAACTGTGTTCCACATTTTCACGTTACTGGTTAAGGGTTAAGAAGATTTATGTCTAGGGTCTGACCCATAATTTTGAGCCGTCAACGTTCTACTCGGTGGTACTTCGTGAAGCTATCGATAGTCTCGGCCATCGATAGTCGAATGTCAAACCATCGATAGTGAAAAATATTGACACTTAGAGGAAACCGTTTATTCTCCGGAAGGCATGGAATTTACCCATGTCTTTAAAGTCCAATGAATTGCTTTCAACAAGCCTTTTAGTGCAGTGGTCAGATTCTGTGCTTGTGATACGGCGACCCGGGCTCGAATTCCGTCGGTGGCAACACGTGCTTATTTATTTTTTTAAAAAGTTATGCTTGTAAAAAGCTTCATTTTGGGCATGCCCTGGGTTAGTTTTTGTTGGTTGCGCCTGCGTAGTGACCGAAGCGAGCATAAGGCCATGCGTAAAGCGAAATATTAGACATTCTAAAATTCTAAACAAACGTTTATGCTCCGGAGATCGCCGAGTACAACCGAGTGTAACGAGAAATAAACGGTATCATCTAGCGAGCAGCCATAATGACAATTGGGTGGGCGGGTTTTCAGTTAATTTTCAAATAATGGGCGTCGGTGAAGCTATATCGAATTCAAGAGTGAATGTGAAAATAGTGTCAAATATTAACGATTACAGTAAGGTTTTTTCATGTTTAGTCATAACAAAAATAACTCAGTGTGTTCCGACAGTGTCATTTGATGTTTCCGATTGGAATGTTCCTCAAAACTTACGTCTCGCTGATGAGTCTTTTTTATATTCGAGGTGATATCGATATTTTATTAGGCGTTGATTTATTTTATAGAATTTTACTTACGAAACAAATTCGTGCTCCAGGAATGCCTACCCTACAAAAAACGAGATTGGGTTGGATTCTCGGGGGGTATTTTGATTCATCCTCTAATGTCTCAAATAATACTGTAGTTACATGTCTTTCATTAGATCAGACGATTGATAACAAACTTACACGTTTTTGGGAATTAGAGGAATGTTATAAGTGAACAACCTGTTTTGTCAAAGTCTGAACAATTTTGCGAGGAGCATTTTGTACAAAATTAATCTCGAGATACTTGTGGACGATTTGTGGTCAAATTCCCGTTTAAGGATAATGTCGTTAATTTAGGTCTGTCTAAGGATATGGCACTTAAACGGTTAACACTTCTTGAAAGACGTTTAAATAAAAATGAAGTCTTAAAAAAAGAATATGTAGAATTTCTTGAGGAATACAAAGATATGGGTCACATGACAAAGATTGAGGGTTTCTCCGTTGATCTTACTGATAGTAAACCATGATACTACTTGCCACATCATCCTGGGATTAAGGAATCTAGTATGATGACAAAGGTTCGAGTCGTTTTTTATGCGTCGGCTAAGAGTGACACTGGTTTGTCCTTGAATGACGTACAGCATGTTGGACCTACTATTCAAAGGGACCTTCTCTCTATACTTTTGCGTTTCAGGATCTACCCATACGTCCTCAATGCAGACGTATCCAAGATGTACAGACAGGTCCTTATAGACCCTAGCGAACGTTGCTTTCAAAGAATTTTATGGAAATTCCCGGATGATCCTCAAGCAGAGATTCAATGTTATGAGTTAAATACTGTAACACACGGTTGTGCGTCATCGCCATTTTTAGCAGTAAGATCATTAAATCAACTAGCTTTGGATTTTCAGGATAAATATCCTGAAGCTAGTGAAGCCATATTAAATTGTTTCTATTTAGATGACGTTTTGACAGGTGCGTTTTCTAGTTCTAAGTTGTTACAAATTCAAAGGGAAATATCGGCCATTTTAGCTAGTGGGGGCTTCCAACTTAGAAAATGGTTGTCTAATAAATCCGAACTATTAAGTCAGTTTCAGGTTCACAATGATTTGTCATCAAGTATATTACATTTAGGAGACGATGACCAGAATAAAACCCTGGGTGTTTTTTGGAATGCGTGTAGCGATACCATTCATTATTCAATAAAACATTTGAATTTTAATAACAAGGTTTCCAAGAGGACGGTTCTCTCAGTTTCAAGTCAGATATTTGACCCTTTGGGATTGTTAGGGCCAGTTGTGGTTGTTGCCAAGCTTATTTTGCAACTTCTCTGGCAAGAACACTTATCCTGGGATTAACCACTTCCTTCTTATCTCCACAATAAATGGTCAGAATTCTGCAAGGAACTCCAGGTCTTAAATCAAGTCAGCATCCCTCGACATGTTTTAAGTGATAATTGGGCATTTGTACACATCCATGGTTTTGCAGACGCTTCAGAAAGGGCCTATGGCGGATGTGTTTATATAGTCAGTTTAACAAGTTCTGGAGAATATATTTCTTCTAGCCTTCTTTTATCCAAATCTCGTGTAGCTCCTATAAAAAAAAGGTCAGTTTACCACGCCTGGAACTATGCGCAGCCGTGCTTACCTGCAAACTTGTTGAGAGGGTAAATCAGTCTATAAAGATAAAACCAGGCAGGATTTTTTATTGGACAAATTCGACAATTACTTTTTGTTGGATTAAGGGATGCCCAAGTCGCTGGAAAACCTTTGTAGCAAACAGGGTCACTCAGGTTCAGAATATGTCAAAGCCTTGTGACTGGTTTCATGTTAAATCAGATGAGAATACAGCGGATTGTCTCTCTAGAGGCCTCTCTACCGAATCGTTGCTGCATTTTAATTTATGGTGGAAGGGTTCCACCAGACTCTTTTCTAACTTTGATGTCGATGATCCAAGGGTAATTGAGGTGCCTCAAGACTTACCTGAACAAAGGGTTATAAGCCATTCCTCATGCGTTCGAGAAGTCCCTGAATTTGACTTTAACAAATATTCGTCTATAATAAAATTGTCAAGAATAAAGAAATTTTTTGTCGTATAGACAGATTCTATTATTTTTCAAAATTATAACTTTTTTACATTAATAGAGTTCAATTTAGTGTATTATTCAAGGATAATCTATATACAGTCCATTGCAGCCAACATTTTAATAGCTTCAGAATTATCAGCCGAAGGAATTTCCTGGCATTTCGTGCCACCTCGAGCTCCGAATTTTGGGGGTTGTGGAAAGCTGGCGTTAAAAGTATTAAATTTCACCTTAAACGTGTTGTCGGTGGCGCTAGCCTTACTTACGAGGATCTTAGCACGTTTATAACTCAAATAGAAGGAGTGCTAAACTCTCGACCGTTATCTCCGTTGTCATCGGACCCGCAAGATACGACCCCCCTCTCTCCAGCTCATTTTCTGATTGGAAAATCACTCACATCCATTCCTGAAGAAGATTATAACCATGTTCCCGAAACCTGCCTTCGCAAGTTCCAACATTTACAGCAGATGGTTCAGCAGTTCTGGAAAAGGTGGAATCAGGAGTACATCTCCGAATTACAGCTGCGAGTAAAATGGAGGAAGGAGTTTCCAAATTTACTAATGGTTGGCAGTTTAGTCATTATTATTGGACGTGCGATTGAACTGCATACTGGCTCAGACAGTATTATACGCGTTGTTATAGTCCAGTGTAGTGACCGTTCGATTTGCAAACGTGCGGTAACCAAATTGTGCGTATTGTCCATAGAATCAAGTTGTTAAACATTAAAATTAGACGTTATTGAGTTGGATATTGTTAGTTGAAATAAATATTTCAAGGTGGGCGGTATGTTCGGTGATAAACTCAACCACATGATAATGCCACGCGACATCCTACAATGAGGTTATGTTCCGAGCGGGTGGCAGTTTTGTGTGGTTGAGTTTATCACCGAACACCACTAGACCTGTTGGAAGCAACTGACAACTTACTGGACCGTGAAGACATTCAAACAAACCCTCTAAATAGTAAACAAACCAAGTCCCGCCCACCCAATTGTCATTATAGTTTATAACCGCTGCTCGCTAGAAGCCATACTGGCAATCTAAAAAATGTGTGATCGTGATCAGGCAGATCAGCTGATGCGTTGATGTTGACGCTGCCTGTAGATCGATTGTCGGTGAACTTCCTCTTTTTCATGATGTTAGAAAGAGTACCCGATACCCGACACTCAAATTGCACCCGCTTTAAATCGATGTCATATAGCCGGCGCCGGCCAAGATTATTTTTGCATTTGATGTGGACTGTGGACACTGTGGAGAGACGGGTATCAATCGAGAAACAATCGATTGTTTTCGATAGTTAAAAAACTATCGATTGCATTCGATAGCCCTTACTATCGATAGCGCTATCGATAGTTTCGTATCACTATCAACCAGTCGTTTGTGTGTCCTCATGGTCTAGAGCTTTGACAAGGGAAGGGAGTGGACGGGTAAAACCGGCAGCTATTCTGTTACGGGTTGGCTCCACGATTTGACAAGCCTCAAGCGTCGTCAAAGGCTTCACTCATTCTCGAGCAGTGGCGTTTCTTGAATATTTTATTATATTCCCAGCAAGCATATGCCTTATTAGGTACATTCTCGTCACAAAATTATATCTGTTATTTTATACTCCATAATACTTCTATTACTGGCTTAAATCACAAAATGCAATGATTGAAATATAACAAATATATTTCCTTAAAAGATCAAAACAATGTACGCCACTGCGCGACAGGCCATTTTCAAGGGTAATTATGTGATTCTTATTAGCAATCATGACTGAAAATGTTAACAAAGCTAATATAAAATTACAAAGAAAGGCAGCCTGAAGTATAGTCGTAATCATATTTTGAAATAATCTATCTCAGCTCACACAAAGAAAATAAATAATAAATATTAGTGTCAGCAAGAACTAGGTGTAGAATATATTTACCTGTGAAAAGTAATTCCAGGCTCCTTTCGGTCATTGCGACTTTTACAGCCATAAGAACTACAAAACACTATATTGTTATGGACAAATTGAAGTATTTTGAGAGTTTTTCACAACAAAAATCACCAAAATACACGGAGATGCCGCTTTGAATATCTGGCTCCTGTAATGGCGTCCGTTCGATTTTTGATCACACGTACCTACTGCGCGCAGCCGCAAAGCGAGATTATCTGTCCACTCCCTTCCCTTGTCAAAGGTCTAGAGGTCTGCATGGTTGGCCTTCACTTCGGCGACTCGAGTTCAAACCCCGTCGGTTTTTTTTAAGGTTATATTACCAAACAGTTTTTTTCTTGATTTTGGGTATGTCTTGAGTTAGCACCTGGTTAGTTTCCCTGCCTTGAGCCCCCATAGCGAGCGAAGCGAGCGGAGGGCCATGCGAAAAGTGAATTTAGGCAACCCACATCACTCTGCTCAGAGTTAGGGGTCAGCCCCTAGATTGTCGTTATATTAAGGGGGAACCTATAACGGCGATGGCGATGACGATAAGCATCATAGATTAGGGTTATAGGGGGAATAAGCGCGTGATTGGCTAGCTACGTGAGGTGATGCATGTCTTCGCGATGCAACCAGTTGTTTCTAAGTCGGCAGATGGTCTAGTGGTCTGCATGGTTGGCCTTCACTTCGGCGACCCGGGTTCAAGTCCCGTCGGTTTTGGTTTTTTTATGTGTAAACATCTTACGCGGCGGTATGAGGGCAAATATCCGCAAATGGGACGGAAATGTGTAAACCGATTCTAGACCCTAGGGCGGTATTATTGATGTGTAAACATCTTACGCGGCGATATGAGGGTAAGTCTCGGCAAATGGACGGAAATGTATGGACGGAAACGGATTTTAAATAAAAAAGCATATTTTAAATTAAACGAACCGTCAAAAGTATTATTCAGATGCCCAGCCCTTTAAAACAATATTCAGTCATGGCCCTCTTCTAAAATTTGCAAAGTTTGGTGTTTTTAATGGACGGCTCAATTTAAAATGAATGTTCGCTTCAAAATCCATGACAAATTCGTCCGAAGCCACGGCTATCGTCCTAAAAAGTCCGAATTTTCGGATTTTTATACAATTTTACCATTTAAAATCGTTTTTTTTTAAACGGGTTTTAGACGATAAAAAAGCATAATATTATTTTAAATTAAACGAACTGTCAAAATTATTATTCAGATGCCCAGACGTTTAAAACAATATTGAGTCATAGCCCTCATCTAAAATTCTAACTAATATTATAAATGCGAATGTGTTTGTTTGTTTCTTACGCTTTCACCAAAGACAATCCACAGTGTATGATGTGAATTGTCTTTGCTTTCACGCATAAACTGTTCGGATCATCATGAAATTCTGTATAGATATTTTCAAGAGTATAGTAAAGAACATAGGACACTTTTAGCTTTTACCCGCGGCTTCGCTGGCGTTGATTTTTACGGTTAGTTTTAATCTGATTGTTTATTTTCTTGAGGTTATATTTGTAAAAAGTTTTTTTCTTGATTTTGGGCATGCCTCGGGTTAGTTTTGGTTAATTTTTGTTCGCTGCGCCCCTGTAGCGAGCGAAGGGCTATGCGTGAAGTGTAATATTAGTCATTCTAATGTAAACGTTAGAAATGTAGCGCACGTCAGGCGGTATCTGTGATAATAATGTGATGCTGTCTCTAACCGTTAGCGTAAAACGTGTTCTTTCTAACGCCAGACAACCCATTCCAAATAAGTGGTTGCCTATATTCAGGCGTCACGCGGCCTAAGGTGGCATTAGATTTTCATGTCGATGATGTCGATATAGGATATGTGTACACATCAGTGTCTCGAGTACTAGCAGACTCGCTCAATTTTTCTTAAGTAAACAGTTTTTTTCTTGATTTTTGAGTTTTTCTTATGTATGGCTTGGGTTAGCACATGGTTAGTTTTCTTTTCTTGATCCCGGAGCGAGCGGAGGGCCATATACTTGCCAATTGCAGGTCTTTAAATTGCATGCATTCACAAGTGCACTACGAACTGAAATATAGCTTTCGGAGGACACTATGGCTCTGCTCTCAAACGAGGCAATTCGCCAGCACACCCCTCTTCCGGCGCTTGGACAGAGGCAGAGCTACCCTTCTGCTTGTGTTACACGTTGTTCCAGTTTGAGGGGCCTTGTATTTACTGTGGGAACCTCCAGTACGACGGGCTTGAACCCCTGGTGGCTCCCGATTCTTGCACAAAAAAAGCGTGTGCACTCTGTGCGCATATCAGAAGTGAAACTTTTTAAACTTAAACGCCCTAGCCTCAGATTTGGTTAAAAAGTAGTTTTTTTAAATATATCACTCAATGAACAAAAAGGGAAGGCCTAAATGAAAAAAAAACTATTCTTCATAAAAGTGTCGCTTATGTCTTGACAAGGTAATAGAGCAAACCCCATATTTTTATCTTGTAAACTAACAAAGATATCACAATAAATAAACACCCTAGTCTTATACATATCTTAACGGATTTGGTTAAAAAGTAGTTTTTTTAAATATAACACTCAATTAACAAAAAGGGAAGGCCTAAATGAAAAAAAACTATTCTTCATAAAAGTGTCGCTTATGTCTTGACAAGGTACTAGAGCAAACCCCATATTTTTATCTTGTAAACTAACTAGCCTTATACATATCTTAACGGATTTGGTTAAAAAGTAGTTTTTTAAAATATAACACTCAATTAACAAAAAAGGAAGGCCTAAATGAAAAACTATTCTTCATAAAAGTTGCGCTTATGTCTTGACAATATTTTTATCCTCTAAACTAACAAGATATCACTATAAACGTCCGTGACCATTTTTCGTGACCGCTCGTCGTGTCGCGACCTACAAATTTTACTCCCGGCGCGCGTTAAGAAGTTTCACTTCAATAAATCTATGAAAGGCACGACTGAATGTTCTAATGTAAGGACGTTTCGCGCACTGTAGGTATAACCGTTTCTGTCAGATACTCCAAAGTCCAAACCACCGAAGGAAATAAACCCAACCGCCCTCAGGCCACGCTACCGCGCACAAAGATAAAACCTGGAGTCCTAGTAGGAATCATCCTCCACTACGCGTTCCACCCCATACACCATCCAGTCGGCACGACTTTCCAGCCTCCCCCCGAGGGATTAGAACACGTTTTCTAAGCAAATGCTTCACTACCCGTGCCGAATTCTGTAATCCGTTTCCAACGTGTTTGTCCCTCGACGGCAGAGCCGGAAGTGTGATAAGCATTTCAATTTCTGCAAGCTATAGCATGATACATTCTTTATTGTATCATGAATCTACAGTCTTTTCAGACTGAGGGGCATTTTAAGACTAGAGTCTAGGGAGAGCACGCCTTGTCCTATCCACCCGTCCACCCTACGTTCGCGCCATGTCTTCGCGATACAACTAGTTGTTTGTTAGTCCGCAGATAGTGTGGGGGGTCTGCATGGTTAACCCTCACTTCTGCGACCCGGGTTCAAATCCCGTCTATTTTTTTTATATTTTTTTTTTCAAGGTTATCTATGTTGGGGTTTGGAACCTTCGGCAACATGCACTAAAACTGAGCTTTATCCACAATACCGAAACCATATATTTAATACTCCTATAACGTGTGTCAAGCTTGTTTACTATGGAACTGCAGTTCGCCGAGGATGTACTTGTTGCACTCATTGCACTTGCTTGATGTGTACTTTGGTTAATTTGCGCATGAGCTAGCGAGGCAAATAGTATATTTCACATATTAAAATCAATAAAATCATAAATTTGGTATGTACGTTTTGAAATCCAAGTCAGTGTGAAACGCCCTCATCATAAATTAGTATTTAAGTTAACAATATAATTTAGGAAATTTATTTGTCGTATAACTTTAATGATATTCCAAAAATGAATAGATTCTGATGTTTGTGGTGGATAGAAATAATTGAAAAACAACATATGATTACAAAACAATATGAACCTTAGTTTTCAAACAGGATGTAACTGCAGATATTCATTTATATATTTTTGGGTTAAGAGGTAAATAAAACATGATATTATGACACTTCTAATTTTATTGCCCCTTAAATAAAATCGTGTATTTTTGCCTCATATAGGTATTCTTCTTTAGACGACATTTGTTTGGCTTCATGGAAAAATCTCACATTTATGTACAAATCCATAATTAATTTACATAATTTATTCTATGATTGGCATCTTCACTACAAGTTCACACCGACAAATTGTCCAAGTTTGAAATAACAATAAACAAAGTAAGTATAGGCATTTGAGTAAAGTACAAAGCAAACAGTAAACACCAAAATGAACGACTGTAAACGGCAACAAACAACAAAACGGCAAAAACTTCGAAATAACAATAAACAAAGTGTTGGGGAGACACCCCAACACGTGTATAAACTATCGTTTTTCACCGTATAATTTGGTGATAACACCCTGTATGTATGTAGAATGAATGAGCCATAATTAAACACAAAATAGATTTATTTCACCCCGGGTACAACCCAATTTGTGCTTTAAATTAGCATATGCCAGTTCTTCAAAACCCCTTAGTCCAATCCTAGACGGACAATCCCTTAATTCCAACCTGTACAACAGTACTGCCAGTATAATAGATTACAATTCAGCAACTCTTCACTCGTAAAGGAAAACGTTTGTAATCATTTTCAAGTTAATGTATTTTTGTCTCCGTCAGCATTGTGAACAATCAGTCTGTCAAATAAAGAAAGAAAACAGTTTCTACCCTTTTTATCTCAAATGAATTCGGTATGTGTTACCGCCCACTTTTATATTATGTGATTTTGCCGCTAGGCGACTAGCTGAAGGAAAGAAATTAATCAATTTTAGTGCTTTGCTAGCTAAGCTAACACTCCACGTCGCTAGATCGGTATCCTCACCGTGCTCTAGCAAGTGCCTCTTCGCGCCAAAAGGTCAAATTCCTTTTTGGGCCAATTTCTCTTGTATGCACAAATATTAGAGAATATTTAGTGCACCTCAGTTATCTTTGTCCAAGGTTGGACAAAGACCTTCTTTTGGGCTATTATCCCAAGGGTTCAAGGCAAGAAACGACGTAGCGTCCCTTTCCCCCTTTTGTTGAAGAGAATCCATAAAATGGCGGCACCGAATTGATAACTCAAGTGGTCCCTGTACTGTACAAGTTAATTCAAGGATTCAAAGTGGAATCCCTAGCTGATTAGAGTGAAGTAAAACTTTGGAAATTAAGGTATTCTATACGAAAGAAAGGTGCTAGATTGAAAGCATAAATTTCAGTGCATTGAAAGTCAGAAAGAACCACCGATCTCCATGGAGATCGGTGGAAAGAACAAACATATTTCAGTTATAAATTGCATAATCAAGACTTTTAGTCTTTAGGTAATAATTAAGACACTTTTTGTAATATTAGTTTTATACTTTAATGAACGAATGATGAATGATTGAAAGTTTTAGTCTAAGAATTGTACATATATAATTTCTATTTAACATAGAAAACACTGTTGATTTATCTCCATTATATTTAAATGCAATTTACACCTGCATTATTAAATTATATCAATACCGAATACATGTTTCAATTTATCTCACCACCCTATATTATACTGTCCATTAAAAGTGGTTAATTAAGATACCACACCCGTCTTTATGGTTTTAAGCAATAATAAAAGCACTTGTTTATCCCGACCACAAAGTAAGTATAGCGATTTGAGTAAAGTAGAAAGCAAACAGTAAACACCAAAATGGACGACTCACAATGACTTTAATACTGTAAACGGCATATATTTA
>MU182383.1:246083-286479 GCA_016904865.1 Pissodes strobi | reverse complement strand
TTCCAAAACAAATCTCGACCGAAGTCTGGACGATAAATACGAATTTGAAAGGACAAAGTGTGCTCTCCATAGACTCTAGTCATTTTAAGATCCTTTACAGGCCGCGATATTTCAATTACTAGTGCACTTGTGAATGCATGCAGTTTAAAGATCTACAATTGGCAGGTGTATGGCCCTCCGCTCGCTTCGGGGCTCAAGAAAAGGAAACTAACCAAGTGCTAATCCAAGCCATACCCAAGAGAAACCCAAAAATCTAGAGAAAAACTGTTTACTTAAAAAACCAAAACCGACGGGATTTAAACCCGGGCCACCGAAGTTAAGGCTAACCTTTGACAAGGGAAGGGAGTGGACAGATAATCTCGCTTTACGGCAGCGCGCAGTACGTGTGATCAAAAATCGAACGGACGCCATTAATAGGAGCCAGACATTCAAAGCGGCACCTCCGTGTATTTTCGTGATTTTTGTTGTGAAAAACTCTCAAAATACTTCAATTTGTCCATAACAATATGGTGTTTTGTTGTGCTTATGCCTGTAAAAGTCGCAATGACCGAAAGGAGCCTGGAATTACTTTTCACAGGTAAATATAGTTTACACCTAGTTCTTGCTGACGCTAATATTTATTATTTATTTTCTTTGTGTGAGCTGAGATATAGATTATTTCAAAATATGATTACGAGTATACTTCAGGCTGCCTTTCTTTGTAATTTTATACTAGCTTTGTTTAACATTTTTCAGTCATGATTGCTAATAAGAATCACATAATTCCCCTTGAAAATGGCCTGTCGCGCAGTTGCGTACATTATTTTGATGTTTTAAGGAAATATATTCATTTGTTATATTTCAATCATTGCATTTTGTGATTTAAGCCAGTAATAGAAGTATTATGAGTATAAAATAATATATATAATTTAGTGACGAAAATGTATGACGCTTGTCAAATCGTGGAGCCAACCCGTAACAGAACAGCTACCGGTTTTACCCGTCCACTCCCTTCCCTTGTCAAAGAGGCTAACCATGCAGAGTCCCAGACCATCTGCTGACTTACAAACAACTGCATCGCGAAGACATGGCGTCACCTCACGAGCTAGTCAATCACGCCTCTCATTCACAAGTGCACTAGTATCGGAAATCTCGCTTACAGGCCACTATGCTATTTTAGCCGCTTCTGATTGGTGGATTAAAGTCACTTTCAGTTTATCCACGGTCCAGTTTGTTCACTAGAGCACGGTCACCTATACGACAGGCCGTGACTAGAATCTCGAGCTAGCGTTTGTTTGTTTACATCCCGGCTCCCGAATCTCAGAAGTCTTATATGTTGTAATATGTATTAAATGCAGTGGAATGTATTCGCGGAAACACATGCAAGCTGCTGTATATCCACTATAATACGGCTCTTGTTAAATATAGCCTGGTTTTTAGTTAGATAAAGCAAATTATATCGTAGAAAGTGCTTACAAAGTACGGGCGTACAAGTAATATTTCACTTTTCGCATGGCCCTCCGCTCAAAAAAGGATACTAACCAAGACATACCCAAAATCAAGAAAAAACTGTTTAGAAATAGAACCTTAAAAAAAATAAAAAAAAAAAACCGACGGGATTTGAACCCGGGTCGCCGAAGTGAAGGCTAACCATCTAGACCATCAGCGGACTTAGAAACAATTGGTTGCATCACGAAGACATGGAAGACAACGGACCCGGAATGTAGACAAACAAGCTAGCTCAGAGCTCTAGTGAGTAGTGATGAGATTCCGCGTTTGGAATGTAGACGTCCGGCGTTTAGTCCCCGTAGGGGGCAATACATGTTTTCTTTATTTTTATCTTGATGTGTAAACATCTTACGCGGCGGTATGACGGTACATCTCGGCAAATGGGACGGAAATGTGGGGGACGGAATGTGTACACCGATGGGACATTATAACCCGTGGGCATTTAGGAGCAAGCTAATCCAGGACGGCCGCGATTGCAACGACTCAAATGGCGCTTCTAAAAACCTAGCCGCTAGGGCGATATTAGTTTTTCATGATATTATATTCGCAGTGTGTATTTGGATTCATAGCACAACATATTTTTAATAGACGGTTGAATTTAAAATGGATTTTCGCTTCAAAAGCCACGACAAATTCGTCCGAAGCCACGGCTATCGTCCTAAGAAAGTGCGGAAATTTCGAATTTTTATACAATGTTGCCATTTAAAATCATTCTTAAACGTATTTTCGACGATAAAAAAGCATATTTTAAATTAAACGAACTGTCAAAAGTATATTCAGATGCCCAGATGTTTTTAAAACAATAAGCGTTTTTTCGCGAGCTAACTACAGTTAACCACGGCATACTACTTTGTTTTCATGAGGATTAATTTAGTTGTGGTAATTTAGCTAATAAATTGTATTCAAATTTTCAAGTAATCTACTTATTAAACAACATTTTATTAAAAACCCTTTGCTTAATTAGGATTATTAAATTAGTAAAGTAGCCATTTTTCGTTAATAAATTATTTGAAATTCATGTTAATCTTTTATCACTCCTCAATATGAGATAATCAAAATTTGTATTAATTTATACCAAATATGCATATAGTAAACAATATTTGACATACTCGTATTACTATTTTATTAAATGAGCATATAACCCAACAAACAATAGTAGGTATTTAGCCACTTGAGCCAGACATGCGCCTCTGTTAATCTTTTATCATCAATAAATATGAGATAATCGAATTTTATATCTATTTGAAGTATTATAGCAAATGTGTATATCGCAAACAGTATTTAAAATATAAGGATTATTAATTTATTAAATTAGTACATCAGCAAGCAAAAGAACTAGCTTATTTCGTTAATAAATTATTTAAACTACATATTTAATATTTTATCATCAATTAATATGAAATTTTGTATCTATTTGAAGTATATACCATATGTACACTTCGTAAACAGTAAATAAAATATTTACAGTAGTTAGTTTTTATAGTTAATGCAAAAAATATTCAAAGCTTTATTAAATATGTTAATATGCGTTATTAAATATGTTAATATAGAAATATGATCGTTCACATTCAATTTTGTACGTTAGGTTGTCTTTAATGGATAAATAAAAAATATTTAAATTATTGTGCGAAATTTTACTGTGGCCTTTCAAATAACTATTATACCATTTTAAATAGTAGGTAAATGGAATTAAAAATTTGTACAGTTGGTTATTTTTATTGTTAATACAAAAAAGATTAAAATAAGCTTATCTAATACGGTACTATAGGAATATGAGTGTTCGCATCAATCCGAAAAATTTCATTAGTAACATTACAATATACACAAGCGTTTGGTATGGGTATATGATATACCGATCTTGAGCAAATTACACACTTCTTAGATTTATATAGTTAATGCAAAAAAAATTCAAATAGCTTTGTTAATATAGAAATATGATCGTTCACATTCAATTTTGTAAGTTAGTTTGTCTTTAATGGATAAATAAAAAATATTTAAATTATTCTGCGAAATTTTATTGTTGTTTTTCAAATAACTACTGTACCATTTTAAATAGTAGTTAAATGGAATTCAAAATTTGTACAGTTGGTTATTTTTTATAGTTAATACAAAAAAAAAAGATTAAAATAAGCTTATCTAATACGTTACTATAGAAATATGAGTGTTCGCATCAATCTGAAAAATTCCTTTAGTAACATTACAATATACACAAGCGTTTGGTATGGTTATCTGATATACCTATCTCGAGCAAATTACACACTTCAACTCATTGACTGAATATTCCATCTTCCTGTTATAATGAGAATTAATATGTTTATCAATGGAATTTTGAAAAAAATGTACGTGAAGGCAAAAACAAAAATAACATAACATGTGATCTTCTCTATCAGGAAATGTTACAATTGCATAACTTTGAGTTATACAAAGCACTCGGTCAGAAAAGCCAACCTCATTGAAGTTTTCCAGATACACCACGTTTTCGTTTGTGTGGATATCAGGACTTTTAGAATGCCATAGCAGTACGTCCGCATCATGATTTTAAATTGTTGAAATTATGAGAGTTTTAAGATCCTTTACAGGCGTAGACGACTATATGAAAATCGGCCTCTCCTATTGGTCGATCCATCTCGTATTACTAATTACTATATGTCTTCGTGATGCAATCAGTATGTCGCCAGAGCTCTCGTGGTCGAGAGGTTTAGATGGTTGGGTCTCACCTGGACCTCACCTGGGGTTCAAACCCCGTTGCTTTTTTTATTATTTTTTTAAGATTATGTTTCTAAACAGTTTTTTCCTTGATTTTGGGTATGTCTTGGGTTAGCACTTGGTTAGTTTTCTTTTCTTGAGCCCCCGTAGCGAGCGGAGGGCCATGCGGATCGACCAATAGGAGAGGCCGATTTTCATATAGTCGTCTACGCATGTAAAGGATCTTAAAACACAATTTATGATTGGGATACGATACATTTGCTCAATAATAGATGCACCATTATGTGTTTTAAAATGTTTATATAATTCCCTATATTACACCTTCCCTCTATTTGCCAACAAATTTCTGACCTATGGATACTTATCTAGCCTCATACATTCACAGAAAAACTTCCAAAACAAATCTCGACCGAAGTCTGGACGATAAATACGAATTTGGTCGTTATAAAAACAACCCTGGCAGTGTAGTAAGTAGCTTTTCGCAGCTGGAAGGCCTTTTAAATCAGATTCCTTGGTCTACTGGCGGTAAGTTAACAGCCTGGTAATTCCGTATCAATTGCAACATCATTCGCCGTTGCAAATGGATTATGCCGCAAGTATCATGCTCAGAATTATAAATTTTAGGACGATCTAAATCAAGTTTTCTTGTTAATGACTTTTCTTGCTCCCAGCGTTATTTAATTTTCAAGAGAGTCGTTTAATTCTATTATATAGCTCTGCTACAGCAAGAATTGATAGTCCTTCTTCGATGCTGGACACTATGTACTATACTATATCAGCATTTTTAATTTCAGATAAATTACGGCATTTTTTACGCAAATATGATGAAACTCGGCATTATAATATGTGTACATTTCTTCATGAATACAACTGAACTTTCTGCCAGATACTATATTTTTCTAATGCCCAATTTATCAATTCAAAATAAAACCTAATCTTCCTCAACAAATAAAACAAGCAATAGAAATGAATTGTCTTTTTTTTTAAATTCGTCATCATTAGCAACCTATTAACAAAACAATACTTTTTTATGTGTGCCTATTGATAGTGGATTAAAAAACATTGGTAAAGGTTTCTTGAGAAATTAATATAAAACAAATTAAATATTATTAAAATTATATTATATAATATAATAAAATATTGAAAAAATACTTATATAAAACACGACAATAATGTCATTTATTCAATGTGAACATCTAAAACACAAAGATGGCGTCATACGCCCTGGGCCCATAGTACCTACTGAGGCAACCTCCTATATTTGCAGATTTGTACCTTAAATGCCTGGTGGATTCACATATAGATAACGCAATGTTAAATAACATTGTAAAGGCCCGTGAAAGACTGGACGTATCAATGTAGAAAATAATTATGACTTTTTTCACACTGAAATTGTTTTATGTCAGATATCAGATACACTAGTGGGGGTATTAACCGAGACTTTCAGCAAAAATAGAATTCGTTGAAAAAACGTGGTGAATACTAGTTCTAACTAGGCAAAACTAGTTTCAACTAAAGAGTGTAGTTAAAACTAGTGCTGACTAGGAAGATTTAACGTAAAAAATTTACTAACTTTCTGAGTTTTTAAGAGCGTTATCTTCAGTATTAGAACAATTTTTATTAAACTCTTCAAATGTGAAATGGGGTTCTATTTTCGGAGGTAATAAATTCTTGATAGGTTCAATTACAAGATCTTTCTTTAAGAATGATATGCGTTCATCTTGCAAAGTTTGCACACTAATGCCTAATTTTACAGCAATTTGATTTGGTGGATAAATAATATGTATACATTTTTGAATATAAGGTATCAAATCGTCAGAAAAACTCATACATAACCGTGTAAATGCATCCTTAGAGCTACTTGTAAATGCTTGTTGCTCTTGGGAATGCAATACTAATATAGATTTTGAAATAAATATCAACGATTTCTGAAGCGAATCAATAACCTCATTTACTATCGCTATTGGAGCACATGGTCTAAAGGTATTAAGAGTTTTCAGAACATTATTTAGATATTCAGCCAAAGGATAAAACTCTAACAAAGTATCAGGGGGATGAAGTGGGTCTTGGTCTTTATTTTTCCAAGGAATATTGGGTAAATTTTTATTAATCAAAGTAAAGTTTTCAATGCTCTTTTCAAATGCAATCATAGCTTTGGCCATAGAATTTTTAAAATTTTCTAATATTTGTTTTGTAAATATTGGTACCAGAAGCGACCTAAAATCGCAGCCTACTTTGCCGAATGATAGCCCAAAATACATGCATTGATCCAAAATGGATTCCATCGATGTTATATACTTTAAATCTTCTTCCAGTATGCCAAGAAAATCTGCAATCTGAAATAAACAAATAAAACAGGAACACATTTATGAAGCGACTTCTACAAGCATGAATATTAGTGCAATATAAATTAAACATTATACATACTCTGTCGTTTATCCAAGTAAAAAATATTATATTGTCATTTATTTCATTTTTTAAAGAACTTGTAGGCATGGATTCTTCATCACTGAAAATTGCTCTATACTGGGTGATAATGTTAAACAAGTTCACTCTAGTAATTTCAACCACTTTTGATAAATGATGACTAGCTAAAATCAGATAATTTGTTATCTAAAATGCGTCTGATGAAATATGTCCAATTTATTTTTATTCTGCATACTGGTTGGCCATAATTAAGTGACAAACAGTAGAGTATTTTAGCCGCAGAGAGATCCCCCTCCACTTTTTGGCCGCTGACCTTGAGATAGACCCCGCCACTTGGCCTTGGGTGTATTCGACTTTGATTGACATTGAGCTAATTTGACCTTGAATGCCCTTGAGTTTTTTGTTCAAGGTCGCGCATATGACCTTGGGATTACCTCAAGCGTGTATGACCTTGAACGCCCTTGGGACTGTCTTGGTGTCTTACCTTGAATGACATTGACATAATTTGATCTTGGATGCCCTTGAGTTTTTGTCGGCGGTTGTGAATATGACCTTGGAATTGCTCCAAGTGTACATGATCTTGAACGCTCTTGGGACTGTTTGCAGAGGGTTGTTCATGATGTTTGAAAGTCAGTTAAGAACATGCAACTTGAATTCGTGTGCCCTTGAGATAATTTCAAGCGATATCGACCTCGAATGCTATTGTGTATATTTGAAGATCGTACTCTCCAAGTGTGCATGACCTTGAACGCTCTTGAGATTGAATGTTGGTTACATATTTCGGTATGACGTAACATAACCTTGAGAAATATGTTCTGGGGCTATATAAGACGCAATAATGCAGAAAACAGCCATATCATTTCTTACTAGTACAGCACTGTGTTCAGTATTCTGATAGTCGCATATTGTATTTTGTATTATCGGTGAGGTGCATTTATTAAAGGTACTACTACTTTTTTCAAACAATAATGTCTCCCACAAGAAAGAATTACCAAAATTAATGAAAGTTTTAACAAACCGGTGGAACAAATAGAACGTAAACCTTTTTCCTCTCTAGATATTGGAAAACGATATATTATAAAGAAAATACAATTAACAAATGGTCATTTTGGGAAAAAGTTATTGCAACATTATTTGATAAAGAAAATGGCTGTGTTTCCGGTTCTTATTTACCGAAAAGAGGTGTAGAAATTATTACCGAAGAAGTTGTTGTTGTATCAATCTCTAACGAAAAACAAAAATTAACTTATTTAGGACAAAGTGAACCCACATATTGCAGTGCCAAAACACGTTCTCTTGTAAGGTTTGACAATCTGGAATAATTACATTATCTTGAAACTGTAATAGTTTTAAAATTTGGATTACATTTAATTATAATGAATTATCAGAATGCTGACACGCTGTTCTCTTATCACAGAAGGCAATATGGTCAATTCTGTAAACAATGAGAATCAAGTTTCATACATTTAGAAGTTTAGCAGTACTGCTAAGAAATATGCGTGGATATTATCGTATATTTGAGAGTGTGTTGACGATGTGGACGATGACAAATATGCCATTAAATTTTTGTATCGGGGCAAACGTGTGTGAGAAGTTTGTCTATGGTTATATTGACCTGGACACATTTTACAGCCACATGCTTGAGGAGAATTTGAAGATATTAGTAATTGAAATCCCACAAATTCCCGAAGACCTTGTTGAGAAATATTGCCTTTATGAAGAAGATTCCTCGAGAGAAATATGTTCTAGACGAAGATCCAGTGGCAGAATCAAAACGGACAAGAAAACACGTTATTTACAACATTCTTTTAACTTTGTAAGACAAAACAAAACATTGTTTTCAACATTCTTATAAGACAATAATTGTATATTTTCAACATTCCTGTAATTGTAATCAGCTCTAGAAAAAATATTCTTAGTATAAGTTTAAAATGGTACCTGTTAACAAACCAATTGATATATTTGGGCGTAAGCGAACCAGAGCAAATGATGGATTGGCGCGTGGGCTGCCAGGCATTGGTTTCAAACTTACCAGTGGCGACTACGATATTCAGGGGAAACGCTTAACTAAGGTATCCGATCCAAGAAGTGTTACGGATGCAACCACGAAGCAATATGTAGACCATAAAATTCATGAATTACGTCAATCATTTGCTAATATAATAAATAAAGATGTGATGATTACAATGAGGAAGGGTTGTACAAGAAAAAAGAAGTAGTGATTTAACTGAAGAAATCAAGAAATTGATATATGAGCAAACACATGAAGATAGGCGAAAATGTTTGAGAATGTTTACTGATCTACAATCGGTGATCATGCAATTAAAAAAACGTATGAAATGAAGAAAAAATATCTAGATATTATGTATCTCTTCTTACTTCTATCCTATTAAAAAAAAACTTTGAGTTTAATTTGGTTTTAGATAAACAATTAAATGTAAATATGTGTTTTTACTTGTTTGCTACATTTACAATGCTTAACATTAAACCATTATAATATACAGCAAAAATAAAACAAATATGTTTACATTAAATCAAGCAGTTTTATTTCAAGTATATACATTTAAACAATATCTGTTACATTAATCCAAGACTTATAAGTATCGGGGAATCCTAACCATTTTGCAAAAAGTTGATCTATCGAATTTCTTCTTCGACGACAAATGATCTTTTCAATTAAGTAGACATCTGGGTTGGTTTTTTGTAATTCGGCTTCATAGAAACACACCTTGATAGGTTGACCATCAGATGATTCTAACATATATTTTGGTGGATTCGTAATATTGATTTTTGCTTCTTTAAGCAATTACGTCGACCAAGCTGGTATATATCCTTTTTCAAAGACACTCATGTCTTTACTTATATTCACCGTATCGCCGATTTGAAATTTAAAAGTTTTCGGTACAACTTTTAAATAATCATATGATTGTATGTGTGTCTGCGATGTTACATCTACAGGCTTCTTTCCTATTGTACGATGAATGCTATGATTATATGACTTTGTAACTTTTGGTAAAAGCTCCAACCACCTAGCCCCGCAGAAAATTCTTTGTATAATCGATTTTTCAGTGTTTTAATAGCCCTCTCCACTATAGTGGCCTTTTTGGAACTATATGTAGAATAATGACGTATGTTGAGTTCCTTCATTAAACTGGTAAAATGTTTAACTCCTTTCCTTGGTCACTTTGCAAATTTGTCAGTGCGTACTTTGCCTACTTGATAATGTTTTTCATTGTATTGGTAACATCAACACCGGTTTAGTTTTGATAGCAACCGTAAAAATATATCTCGAAAAAACAATTTATACATACTAAAATGTATCGAAAACCAGCATTTTCAGTTGCAAATTGCTGCATTTTCGCTAAATCTATCTGCCATAAATCTTCATATCCCTTTATAACTGTTCGTCGTCTTCGAAAACTTCTTCTTGCTGCTTTATGTAACTCACTTACGACTTCCCATTTTGTTGGTGTAGGCTTCATTATTATTCAAGCGTGGATAAATACTAACAATGAAACAAAATAGCCGTTCTTAATCAACCATACCTTCTTCTCGTAACTCTTCAATTATTGATATTATTTCATTGTCATGTCCTGTATGACTTGCTGCTTTTGTGCTACACAATAGTCGGAGCCGGCTAATCAATTCCTCGGGTTTATTCCAATAAACATAGTCAACACGACTAGAGGGCAATAATTTCTTTGAAGGTAATTTAACTCGAATGTTTCGAAATCCACTCCCTTGTGGTGTTGTCACTAGTGGTTTTAATATCCGAGAAAACTTCTTCCAACGTGTTGTTCTTATACTCGTATTGTTTTTATAATCATCATAGTATCATTAGTAAGTTTTAAAATATGCTTGTAATTTTTCATTGTTTCCGCAGATATATTATTAGGATTATTTAAGGATGTGTTTTTTTTTAGGAAAATTAGGTCGTACAATTCATTACTTCCTTTAAATGTGCCAATATTTTTTTCATCCCGCGATAATATAATATTTCCAGTTAAATATTGCTTCAGAATTTCCTAGGAACAATTTCTTTTTATATTTCTTATTTGTCCTTACTCCGTAAATTGTGTCATATTCAGATGGTTTCTGGTATAATCCATTAATATAATCTCTGATCGTGTCGGGTGTTTGTAAACTATCCTCTGATCCTCTCATATTGAGTGAATAATCAACTTCAGGAGCACTATTGCTACGCATTCGTTTTTCCATTGATGAATAACTTTTATGTTCTATTGGTGTGGAGAAAATCTCTGGGTGTAAATGTGATGGGGTATCCTCTGTCCAATATGAATTTGTCTACTGTAAATCCGAAAATGACGGAGTTTTATCTGATTTAATTATACGAGTAATGTATTGTTTTGATGGTAATTTTGTTTGCTGGAAATTGGGTTGTTTCCGTTCTGTTCCCTCCTTCAGCACACTAGTTAAAGAATTAATTGGTTTAGTAATTGGCTCATACATTTTTTCTAAAGCTAACTTGTCATCTCTCTGAATTGCTTTAACTTCATTAAATTTCCTTCTCATAGTCTCCGTTGCATCAATTAATTTTTGTTTTAAACCAGTATCTTGACTCATGATGTACTCCGATTATCGACTAACAATGAAATGATGCTAAAACAAATTATTCCATAGATATATAGCTGCTGAAACCCTTTCGATATCGTCCACAATTTAAGTCGCTGTCATTATCAATTACGAGAAAACCGTATTTGTCATTCCAGCACTTGGCACATAATTCTAGAAATTGTTGGAAGGTCATATCTGGCGTCACATGATCGGAAAATATATGCCGCAAATTCATCTCATCCTGTTTAAATAGTATAATAAAGTACGCATTATCATGCGCTAGTTGCTTGGGCACCTTGGAATAAGTTTGAGCCAAATAAAACGAATCGACATTCATGTGTCTACCCATACTAAAATATGATCTAATTACATCTTGCTTTTCACACATCACATGGTCGAATATGAAGATGAAATTGAGTTTCGCATCTGAAAGGTCTACAATATTTGATGTGTTACAAAAAGTGTAAAATCCCAATCCTTTAATTTTTGTCATAATTGCTCGAAGATACTCACACTTTGGCTGATATAATGATTTCGAATATATAGATATTTTCAAATCTTAACGTTTGTTTTGCCACAGGTGGAGGGTCCAATGATGATTCCTCGAATTGATTTTGGTAGAAGCCGTCCATGACGTCTCTCTTGTTTTTCACTTTCTACACTGCACCCAATTTTTTCATCCAAATTGTTAACATGCAGTGTTTCAGGAAGTTGAATGAATTTCACGTTTTACGCCGATTAGTAAATATTATTAGGAAACGTGTGTAACAAGTCAGTCAAATGTCATCAGTCAAACGAAGTGGATCTCACAAAAATCGATTGAACACTGGTAGCGGAATAGTCAATTCGTTAATTAATAAGCTACCATTTGAACTTCATCTCCCCCGTTATCAGTATTGTGGACCGGGTACTAAACTGTATAAGAGGTTGGCAAGAGGCGATACTGGAATCAATCCACTGGACACTGTAAAGAACACGATATAGCATATTCGAAGCATAGAAATGGTATAACTAAAAGTCATCAAGCCGACTACGAGTTGGAACAACGTGCTTGGCAACAAGTAAAATCTAAAGACGCGAGTCTCGGAGAAAAAGCTTCTGCTTTGTTGGTCACCAATATAATGAAAGCAATAAAACGCTTTGGAAGGGTAATTCATCAGCTGTAAAAAAGAAGAGAATCGGATAATGGAAAAGTTGCCTTTGGTCATGCCATATCACAAACTATTAGAAATACTTAAAAAAAGGTGAAGATTTTTTGAAAAAAAAAATTAAGCAAATCAAATAAAATGGTTTTACTCGCAGCCCGCAAATCCCTGAAAACCGTTGGCGGTAAACGAAAAATTCGAACCCCAAGAATAATTCCTATACCGAGGGTGGGTGGTATACTTCCATTAATGCCTATTTTTGCGGGATTATCGGCACTAGGATCATTAGCTGGTGAGGCAGCAGCAATAGCGAGAACTATAAAGACGGTTTCGAATGCTAAGAATAACAAGAATAACGTTGGTGAAATTACATTAAAATGAAAAGGAAATGGTTTATATTTGAAACCGTACCGTACGGGTTTAGGTTTGTATATTCGCAGCTCAAAAAACTAAATATTCACTCCCTACCACATAGACCACTATCCAACATCGATATAGAAAAGCTCAAATACCACATTTTAGAGATACATTACCATCAAATGGGCCAAAAAGAAATGAAGCAGCCATTGTTAATTTGGATAGCTTTGAAGGTATGGGAACTCATTTGGTTGCATACAGAAAAACTGACTCAATTTGTGACCCATTATGACAGTTTTGGTGATTTACCCTCACCACTTGAATTAATAGATTACTTTTATAGATGACACAATAGTTACAAACATTTACTATACATATGACCGACAAGTTTGGCAGTGTTGTGTTGGCATTTAAGTTTGAAGTTTCTCTGTAAGCGATTGGAACATATCAAAATGGCGCAAAGAAAGTATGAAAATGTTGGACCACCTCAACGCTTATTCCGAACCTGGGGCTACAAAAATGAGTAAGGTACACTTAAAAAAAAATACCAAAATAAGATTTACTTGCATGTGCATCAAATGAAATTGCCATAATATGGGAGAAGTGACCGAAACCTTTGCAAAACGATTTGGAAGTATTAAAGTATCAATATTGTTTTGATCATTACAACACAGGTTCAGATGAAGGTGATGTTATTGATGTACTACCACCTAGAAACTTGTTTTGTTGTTCTTGCAACATGAAATACATAAATATTCATGTGACAAAGGTTGAAGATACAACCGATGTGAATGAGACAATGGACAAATCTAATAAATATTTAAATAAGTGCTGCAAATTCAATAAAATAATGGTTTATGAAGTAAAGTGATCAGTCATGTCGTACACGTTCACATTAACAGGACATTTAATCGATTTACAGAAATCCTGTAAATATAGTGTGGCAATGTTGGGATTCTACATATACAACTTCATTTTTAACCTTGATGAGACCAACAAGTGTATCGGCTATTCCAAATCCGATAGCCAACAGTTACAAGTTATAAACATTCCACCTGGAGCCGACGAAATATCTGATATTAACCGCGTGATTCTGGACACATTGAAAACATTATCTGGTAATAAAAGCGAGAATATCCTTTCATTGCAACCGAACAACAACACACTAAATTGTGAGTTACAATCCAAGTATAGTATCGATCTGAATTATACAACTTCCATAGCCATATTAATCGGATTCAAGAAAGAAATACATGAAAAAACCTCAAGCATATTTCAACTTCTCCGGTTAATATTATGAAGACCAGAATTATTCGTGTTGATTGTAATATAATTTTCGGGTCATACTTAAATTCAGAAGCGTCTCACACATAATTTGAATTTGACATAGATATAGAACCTGGCTATAAGCTGACAAAAGAACCAACAAATATCATATATTTGCCCGTAATGCCTGAAGGACGCCAATTTATAGACAACACTACACGTCGCATCTTGGATGACACTGGCGAATTATTAGATTGATTTGCAAGGTGAAAAAATTATAGTTAAACTAGAATTGAGGAAACTTCCGTAAATAGTTTTCAAAATGGGTTTTTGTTACAATCGAATTGAACCAAACTCTATCAAGATTCTAAATAGAAGTAAAATACATCATCCACGACGAATCACTCTTAGCCCAGATGTCAAATCGACTAGACATAATATCAGTAGAGACGCCCAGAAGTTCCTGAAATCCTTGGATCTAATATTGAGGGTATAATGTTGTCTTCAAGTGAAAAGATTGAAGATTTCGGCGAAAGTGTTCTTGATAACTCAATAGTAAGTTCAAGAGCATACCTACAAACCATATGGATCACCGACATTTAGAAATATCGACTTTCAAGTTTCAAGACCTAATTCTGAATATATCAGTTATATTTACATTGAAAATAAATTCACACCAAGAGATGCTACAAAACCGTGTTACTTGCCTAATAATACACTCGCTTTCCTGTTCGAAGATATTCGCTTTGAAATGGGTGGAGAACAAGTGAGTGTGGTTCGTAAGCCAGGAGTAACAACAACATTAAAAACAATGGCATCCTTTGGATCTATACAATTGAAAAGATTGTATTCTTACGGCTGGGGGTTATCGGCCAAAAAACAATTTATTTTAGACGCCACTAGCCATGCTTTTTTTTTCTGGAAAATTACCACTAAAATATTTGATGGGGTTTGCCAAAGATTATACCAAAGCAATACTGAATGTTAAGCAAGAGCTGATACTTATAATTTCCCGAACATTTAACAATTGTCATATCGGCGCAGTAATGCAAACATTACAATATCGAATCGAATCGAATGAAAAATTCGCCATATAGAACCAGAAGACCGTCAAAAGTTGAACATGTTTTCCAGTATTAATAAAGGCGGAAGCAATGCTATTGTTCAAATGCCATATGGAATGTGTGACCTTTATGAATTACCATCCCTGATCCTGATCCCTGCGACAAACTCAATCAAATGTATGAGCTGTAAGAACCGCAACAAGTTTGGAACGTCCCAGATATATAATAATTGGATTTCAATCTTTAAGAAATTGTGATAGAAGAGATGAAGATGCTACACAATTTGCTTCAGCCAATATAAGCGGCATTAGACTATATTTAAATGCAACTGTTTTCCCTACCCGAGATGGAACTTAGATTTCCCAAAGAAGTTGTATGCTCATGCCTGTTATAGTTATGAGAACTTCCAAACAAGTTATTGTGGTAAAGCTAGTGCTAATGAACCTTTACTAAATGTCGAGGAATATATACAAAACCCAATATTCGTTTATGTTAAAAATTTGTCGTTTGTTTACTGGTGTAGGATTGGAGATAAACTATTTAATGTGGCGTGAACTTGCTTTTGTTAAAATTTGGAAAAGAAAAATTTTAAAATGTGTTTTTTGAATGATTTTAAATTGTAAAAAAAAACAAAAAATTTTGAATGTTATGTAAATAAATCTTTTACTAGTTTAAGCAGTATTAGCCTTGATACCAGGTCTTAAAGCACTATTTAAAAGATTAATTTGTAAATTGTAAAAAAAACAAATTACAAATTGAATCAATATGCTGAATAAAAGTTAGCCTCCCATCAAAAAGCACACCCAAATCCCTAACATCAGTCCTGTCAATCTTATTCCCATCTATAAAGTATTCAGACTGAACACCATCTCTCAATCTACCAAACTGAATAAACTTACACTTAGATGAATTCAGAGAGAGCTTATTATCACTACACCAGTCACAAAAGCGGTCCAAATCTCTCTGGATCAAAGCAGTGTCATGTACATTTTTTATTCTTAAGTAAATCTTGAGATCGTCAGCATAAAGTAATATTTTAGAATTTCTGAAACAATCAGTAACGTCATTAATAAAAAGACTGAACAATAAAGGTGCAATAGGGGAACCCTGGGAACTCCTGAAGTTACCCTAATGACTCGCGAGGTGACACCATCAATTCTCACTTGCTGCTCTCTACCTGTCAGGTATGAGTAAATCCAATCGTACAGACTACCATGTACACCATACCGCTTCAGCTTAGACATCAATATAGCAAGATTTACCCTGTCAAATGCCTTGGAGAAATCGGTATAGACAGAATCGACCATATACCCCTCCTCCAAGGCACTGACACGGTATGTATGATATGACAATAAGTTAGTCATCACTGAACGGCCTGCCAGGAAGCCGTGCTGGTATGGTGTCAAAATGCCCCTAAAAGAAAAACTCAAGTAGTCCGTAATGAGGCTCTCAAACACCTTAGGGATAATAGAGAGCTTAGTTATAGGCCTGTAGTGATTTACAACATTTCTGTCTCCATCACCCTTGTAAATAGGAGTTACAAAAGACAGCTTCCAGGAATCTGGAAAAATACCTGATCTTAAAGATTGGTTGAAAAGCAACCATAGAGGCCGTGCAAAGGAGAAAGCACAGTTTTTTTTAAATTTCAGGTGGAACACCATCAGGGCCTGACCCTTTTTTGAGATCCAAACCCTCAAGCTTCTCCAGAACCTCCGAAATTCCCAGACTCATCGACCCCAAGTTAATGGAGTCTTGGATATCAGTATCTAAATCCGAGCAATGAGCAGTCTGCTGATAGTACACAGAAGCAAAATAAGTAGCAAACAGATCCATCCGCTCCTGACCAGAACACCCAATAGCATCCTCAAAATTGACATTCTCTGGTATGCCGCCCTGCTTGATCCTACCCCTTACAAACCTCCAGAAAAATCTGGGGTCGGCGATGATACTTTGCGTTCCTTATATATTCCACAAAACAACGTCTTACATGTAGAGCTGAGATCACTAAAAACAACATAATTTTCCTGTGACTGATTTCCCATGTAACGTCTATGCGCATCTTTTTTTTGCATAACAAGTTGCTTCAATTCACCAGTAAACCATGGGGGGAATTTATAATTATTTTTTATCAATTTCCTTGGAACGTACAGTTCAAAAATACTAAAAAGATGCTCATAGAAAATTGAAACATTTGTATTTACATCGCAGCAGAAGAGCTGATCCCATCGTGTGTTCAAAAACATATCACCGATCAACAAATAATCACAGTTCTCAAAATCATACACTGAACATTCGTACTGAGAGTCACTGGGTACATATCCCAAATTACAATCTATCTCTATAGCTGGGTGATAATTATCACAGGGTATAAAATTAAAACTGGGACATCTCACACTCATGCCATCACAATTTGACAGAACTAAGTCTAAAAAGTTATTGTATATATTAGGTACATTTTTATTTGCTTGCAAAAGCCCTACAAGTGACATTGTATCAAACAATATTTGGTTATTGACGTCATTAATTAGCAGGAAAGTATTATCATCGAAATCAGTACATATATTGAAATTAGGAAGGTTATAATCACCTGTTATCACAAAAAAATCACTAGGATATAGGTCGCTTAGTCTTTCAATAGTATCACAATGTTCCTGATAATCCGCTGCCCTAGATTTTGGTGGGAAGTAGATGACACAAAACAAAACATTCCTCTCCTGAAATGATACCCTGACCCAAAGTTCATCGTAAGCCTTATTCTCAATATTTATCTCTATTCTCTCTGCCGAACACCTCTCAGAACAGCACAAAGTACTCCACCTCCACGCTCCTTGCCTGTGAAACCATAGTCTCTGTCCTTACGGAAAACCTGATATCCAATACAGCCCAGCTCTACATCTGAAAAGCTACCAGTTAGCCAGGTTTCAGTGAGCATGAACACTGTATAGTCACATATGCTGACACTATTTGCAAAGTCAATTCACTTAGTTCGCAAGCCTCTAACATTCTGATAATAAATTAGGGCACCATCTGCCATATAGCACTTTGAATATATAACGCGCCCGCAGCTCTACCGCAAGGTGGTGTGGAAACGAGCTGACTGTAAGTAATGATAATTATGTTATTATACGATTGAGTTTAATAAAGAATTGGAATTATACATAGTTTTTCGAAAGTAACGTTGATAAACAATTGACTTTCATGTAAAAAAATACAACATGTAAATCATAGTAGTTTTTTAATTATATAAGCATAAAATACAAAGTTTAAATATTATATTATGTTTTCCACTTCATTGTGCCCTAAATTTTCATCCGAATTCTCTTCTTGGTTATCTGGAATCACCCACCAAGTACTGTCTGCAGGACCGTCAAATCTCCTGGTGGAGACGGGGGTGGAAGCCACCAACTCGATGAGCCAGGATCAGTTTGTTCCGCGTTTAGTTCTTCCTCAACTTCTTCATTTTCAGAATCATCATGATCCAATTCAGGCCACCACAATGTACCATACGTTTCATCGGAATCAGTTGACTCTGGGGTTTGTGGTCTGTTAACCGCAAGCGTATAATTACTAAATGTGGAAAACATGTTAGCAGAATAGATTTTAGAAATGAAATGAAAAATAAAATATCTGTTCGTCTACATTTATACATGTTTCCATTTATCCCCACCACTAAATTAAACCCAAGGCAAGAACTATATCTGCTTTGGGTTAGATTGAGTTAGTTTGGGCTAGTTTTGATATAACATTGCTACTCTTATTTTAAAACGGAAGTATATAAGCCTCAGGGGGGTTGGCGGTACGGGGAGGGGGTGTACCCGCTTGGCACCCCCGGTGGGATTCCCGCCCAAAACGCCCAAAAAAACCAGAAACCCTTCAGAAAACCGCCCTCCCCAAGAAACAAAAAGGCGCCCTTGTCCTTGCGTATATCTACGCGCATGCGCATATCTATGCGCACCTCCCCCACTCCTCCGATTTGCTTATATTTGTGAATTATTATTTCATCCTTGGCAGAGATGACATCAAATAAGCCAACATGTGTCGCCAAACCATTCAGCATAACTAAAACAGCACTTTAAATATATAAATATATAACGCGCCAAAGCTGTACCTCATGGGTTACTTTTTATATTTTTTCGCATTTATATAATTATACATTGATTTACACTTGTTTATTTGTTATTTTATTGATTATTTTACAATTAAATCATACATATACAATAAACTAAATAACTATAACTAAAACTAAACCTATATCTAAAAATCGGACAAATGGCTCAACTGAATGCTTCAATCCTCAGCCCTCTTCCTCTGCACCGCCAACTCCATCTGTAACAGAGCCATCTGCAGCTCTATTTCCGCGATTTTCGCCTCACGTTCACCCAACTCCCTCAGAACCGTCGCAGTGGTGGTGGTGTCGGTACTTTGCAGCGTCGCAGCAGTGGTGGCTAGTGTCTTGTATACTCTCCTCTTCTTTTTATTATCTTCCACCCTGCCGCCGCTCAGTAGATGCTGCAGCTTTGAGCTCCCACGTGCCCTTGCAGGTGCTATTTGCAAGTCTTGTAGCACCACTACATCCGATGTAGAAGGGCGGCTGCTTGTTCGTCCCCCAAGCACTCAAAACTATTGAGATCCATCATCAATTGCTCCCACTGGTCATCCTCACTGCGGAGATTGTCGGCAACAGCTTCTTGTGTTTGTTGTCCCAATTGTAAAATTGCTTGATGACGTAGAAAATAACTAAAGCATTCAAAGTACAAGCGAAGAAGTATCTCAACGTTTAGGAAACGCGCTTTTTTATTCCCTTCATCCCTTCCACTCTACTACCACCACCACTAAAAACTTTAATTGGTTTGTCGCCACACGCACTCGGACGTTTCAAGGTGCCCTTGCTGCCGCTTCACCCCCGCCATTCTACTACAATATATTTACTAGACCATATCAAGGCGACTTTGCTGCTTCACGTCTTCCATTCTATCACAATACATTTTCTAGGTCAATTCAAGTTCGACATTGTGGTGTTAGAATAACGTTTTCGAGATTATTTTAAAATTACCCATACGCAATAGAAAATACGTCACAAGGGTATTTGAAAGTCACCACATTGTGAACTATATGTAATGTGGTTTTGTAAAAATATGATAATATTCCTTTTCCTTCTTTAATACAAGTCATGCGCGTTTTGCACCCCAAACCCCTCTCTTATTTCATATTGCTATATAATGCGCAAGATCTAGGAGGGAGCTCCTAGATCTTGCTATATTTCTTGACAAGGCATTAGCATGTGCCACATATGACGCATTAAGGACTTTACACAATGCATTCAAATGTATCGGCGACTTGCTGTTGACCAACCGCATCTCGGCGAAACGTCTGCTGCAATGCGTTCCATCAAGGCACCGTTTATTGCAGGCTACCGCAAGGTGGTCATATGGAGTACAGTGCTTCGCAAAGTAAGATGGGGGAGATTAAATGTGGCTTGGACACCTTGAAACTATTGCTTTTTTATGAATCGCGGAATTTAAACTTTGAAGAATAAATTTATTTCCGTCAAATAAATTTAGTCCCAGCTGTTTACGGTTACGGATTCCTTTTTCCCTCTAAAAAAGAATGGGGTGCGACAAAGAGCTCAATTCACGCCTGGCAGCCCCGTTAAAGATTTATTCCATAGTGCAACCCACTTTGGAATAATTCCAACCGGAAGCTCTTCACATGTTTCATTTCTATCTAATGTTGATATGCGTCACTCTTTCAAAACAGAACTGTTCTTTTGACGTATATTTTTTTAATGCTTTTAGTCAGCAAATACTTAATTTAAATGTTTACACTGTTAAAAACATGAACCAAATTGGAAATAATGAAATCCTCTGTTGCCACACTTTAAAATTGTCTAAAATCGTATACATTAACTCAACACATTTAAAATCCAGTGTTGCCACATTTGAGATTTTTATGCGTTAATGTGAAGGACATGCGCTATGTGTACTCCTCATTTATAGAAATAATATAAATAGCTCCGGGTTTGAGAGTTAAACCCATACTTTGAAAAGCTGCATAACTATTCACATGGCCGACGAAGGTATTGTTGTCGATGAATTCCTAGAAATGAACTCGTTTTAGCTTGACGGGCGTCAAGCTGTATTTCGTTTCTGTGGAAACATCGCTGCTTCGACATATTGCCGGACAATAAGCTATGCTAGCCTGCCTTGTGGAGCCTTACTGTGTGAGAAGTGCTACAGTCGGATGGAACGTACAAAAAGCCCAAAGCATCGCGTCATCAGAGGCATAACAAAGTGCCAATGAGATAGCCTAACCTAAAATGTGCAAACTGTCGTGGAAAACTATAGGTTTTCGTCCACACGGGGGTTTGCATATTGTGCAACCACTCACGCTTTAGGTCGGAAAAAGAGGATTTAGGCCTCTAGATATAAATTCCCTTTTTTACCAAGGTTTTTCGTTTGAAATTTCGTTTCCCTTAAACAAAAAAAAACGAATGGGGTGCGACAAAGGACTCAGTTCACGCCGCCTGGCAGCCCCGTTAATGGTTTATTCTTTAGTGATACTTATTACAGAATAAGCCCGACCGGAAGCTCTGATTTTTTTTAAATAATATAACTTTACCTGAGTGTAATCATTTATTAATTTTTGGGTTTTCCATTTTAAATAACTTTTCACCAAACCAGCATAAAAATGCACACCCTACCCTATTCGATGGTGTGGGAACGGGCTTAATATTAATTGAAGTCAGATACAATTTTAAAACATTTTATTAAAACAAAATTTTTTCACATAATTTGCAAAAATATATGTATTAAAATATATTATACATTCACATCTTAAATATAGTCAGTGCTATCACATCTAAGCAATCGCCTCGGCAATCTGTATAAACAGTTTTAAATTTTCATCTGGGTCTGACTGATAGAATTCTATATCGCTATGACCTCAAGGTAGAATTTTAGTTGTTGAAATCACATAAAGCTTATCGCCTGTGTGAGAAAGTGCGACTTTATTTACAATTTCAGTATAAACGTCATGTAATTCAGTCTTGAATGTTTTCATTTTTTGAAATATTAATCCCCCGCGCTCTACAACTTTTCCATAATCCTCAATGTTAAGTTGCTTATCGATTCCAGCCTTTTTACACCCTTCGCTTTTTTCATTTCAATGCTTATTGAACTGATGTATTAGGCTTTAGCACCGGTGCCATAGAAACACTTTATGGGATCACCCGGAAACTCGTCTTTCATTCTACCTAATACTGATTCACTTTTCCTAATATTATAAATGTTTTTACCTTGGAATTGATTGCCTTTGGCTCCACAAATGATTAAACTTGGTTTGAATTGGTATAGAGCCTCTTCGGCTCTGGCTCCAGGATGTAAACTGCACAAGTGCAAGTTTAGTGACCCTAATGAAATATGTACCTATATATCGTCGACGTTTCGATAAGCAAGTCTGCTATCGTTTTCAAGAATAAAAGAAACTAAAAATGAAAATGGTTAGCAAATACAATAAAACAGTAAAAAGCTCTTGCAGATTGTCAGGCTTTGAACTGACTTTGACAAGATGACAATTATAATGCCATATTTAATTACTGGTTAACTGGTCTTTAGTGTGATATTGAGGTGTTATTTGGTAAATTAATTTGTTTTTGAAGTTTTATATATCTATAATTTGGTGTTATTCGCTTAGGAAGAATTTAATGATTTTTGTTGAAAGGATTAGTTAATTTTTAAGTGTCCCTTATCAACTTCAGTTTTTAGCAAAGGTAACCAAGTGCTATTAAAACTAACAGAAGTTGAAGCAACACATTCATCTTTATTTAATAAAACTAAAGCACTTTCTTTAATTTTACGTTTTTTAGATGAAGGGTCCTTTGCTAAAATACTAGAAGCGTTTCATTGTATTCTGTGATTGTTATCAAATGCATGTTGACAAATATGTGATTTGTGGAATTGTGCATTTCTAATATAAGTTTGGTGTTCTTTTATACGTTTTGATAATGGTCTACAGGTCTCACCTATATAAAATTTATTACATTCACATGGTATTTTATAGATAACATTTTTAGTAGTTTCAGTTTCATTAAGTGGTTTTGTTTTTGTTAGTTTAGATCTAAGGGTGTTTTCTGTTTTGAAAATGGTACGAATGTTAAATTTATTACCTATTCTTTTTATTTTGTCTGATAAACCAGGAATATAAGGAATAAAGAGGTTCGTAATAGGTCTATTTTGATTTTGTCTGATATTTGGTTGTTCAAATTCTATAAAGCATTTTTGAATGAAATCAATAGAATAGTTATTATTAATCAAAACATTGCTCAAAAATTCTTTTTCTGTGTTGAAATTTTGATTATTACAAATTATTTTCATTCGATGATATAGACCATTATTGGGTGATTTGAATTAAAATTTAAATATCTGTTTGTATGTGTCGGTTTTCTGTATATTTCTGTTTCGAAACTATTCAAGTCTTTTTTTATAAGAATGTCATGAAATGAAAGTTGTTCATTAATTTCTCTTTCTATAGTGAATTTGATTGTGGGTTCTTTGGTGTTAATATGATTTAGAAAATCGTTAAGAAAATGTTCGTTATATGGATAAATTTAAAAAATGTCATCTATATAACGCCACCAAATTAAAGGTTTATATTGATAATTTTCAACAAAATTTAATTCAAAATTTTCCATAAAAATATTACTTAATAAAGGTGATAAAGGCGAACCCATAGCCTTACCATTGTTTTGTTGATAGTAATTGGTATTGTATTGAAAATAAGTAGTTTTTACGCAAAAAGTAAGTAATTCGAGTATTGTGTCAATATTAAGTTTTGTACGTTCACCAAGGTTAGTATAATTTGCTAATTTATTTCTTACAATATTTAAAGTTTTATCAACAGGTACGTTGGTAAATAGACTAACATCAAAACTTACCAGAGTATCGTTAGGATTTAAATTAATTTGTGATAGTTTCTCTAAAAAATGTTGTGAGTTTCTTATATATGAGTTAGCGTTGTTAGCAAGTGGATTAAAAATGTTGAGTAGATATTTAGCAATGGGGTGTGTTGGCGAATTTATACAGCTGACTATTGGACGTAGAGGAATATTTAGTTTATTTATTTTGGTACTCCATAAAAATGAGATGTTTTATTATTGTGTGGTGTCAGTTTGAATCTTTCTATGTCATTGAATTGATATTTGTGTTTTTTTAACATATTGTATATCTGTCTTTCAATACGTTCTGTTGGATCGTTATTTAGTATTGAGTAATTACCGTCATTTAAAAGAGACATTATCTTTTCATTGTAAGTAATGCAATTCATTATTACGGTTGAATTACCTTTATCGGCTGGTAGAATTTTAATAGTGTTATCTCTTTTTAATGATTGTAATGCTCTTTGTTCTGTGTATGTTAGGTTTTGTTTAGTTTTAAATGGTTTTTCTAGTGTTATTTTAGTTCTAATTCTAAATTCGTCTTTTGTTCTTCTGGCAAGTTTTGTGTTTTTTCTTCAATTGCTGAAATGATATCAAACTTAGGAACGATTTTAGGTGTAACTGAGTAATTTAAACCTTTAGAAAGAACAAGTTTATCAACATCGGATAACACTCTATCAGACAAATTGATTACAGTTTTTTCAAAAAAGTCGTTATTTTTGGCAATAGAAATTTCTTTGTTTAATTTTTCTTGAATGAGATTATTAAATTTATTTATATGAATACGTTTTTGTTTATCAAAGTTTATTAAATAACTATTATGAACACAGTTACAAATATGATTGAAATCTATAGGTAAAATTTGGTTTTGCAAGTTTAGTTTTAAATTACTAATTTCTATTTGAATTTTATATTTATTAAATCTATGAAACTGCAATCTTTCTCGTAACAGAGCATTACTTGCTCAATTCAAACCAAGTTTAATCATTTGTGCAGCCAAAGGCAATCAATTCCAAGGTAAAAATGAATCCTCCACAACAATATAGGACATATCTACATTATAAATGTTGCCAATTCTATAATTTGATGTATGGAATTTATCTGGGTGTTCAGCAATAGTCTGGTAAAAGTTTTCCGTGTATACTTTCAATATTAGAGAATCTGTATCAGTGTAAAATAAGGAAGCATTTTCACCGAATTTAGCTTTAATAAAGTTATAAAAGAAATCATAAATGACGGTTTTAGATATGTCCAATATTGAAAAACCAATATACAACGGCTTATCATAATGTAGTGTTTGGTCTACCCATGTGAATCGCTACCAGATCATAGGAGTCCGTTTTAAAATTGGGGCGAGCTATTAACGCATTCGCGCCCAGTTTCTTTCTAATATTCTCCCAATGGGTCACTAATTTTATGTCTTTACGATCTTCAACATTTCCATGGTCTTTCCAAAACCAGCATTATTATACAACTTAAAAAGTTCTTTATATAATTTTGTTTTTGACTTATTTCTTAGTTCAATGTATTTCTTCAACCACGGCGATTGTTCAAATATCAATACTCTATGAGTTTGTGTCAGTATCAAACCATTTAAATTAGGAATTATTTTTTTTTAATTTAGATTCTCCGGTTGGCGGTAAAAAATTTTCAACTAAAAATGGAAGGTCTGAATGTTTATCATGCAGGTCTTGAGGATAATGTATGTCAACTTCTAGAACATAACCGTGTTCATTATCATCTGCGATATCCAATATATTAAGATCTGATTTTTCTCGTTCAGACAACCATCTAAACCCATGTAATGGTACTGATTGTGACATACCATGACCATACAAATTCGTGGCATCCAAATACATTATACAACATGATGGTTCTGATGGGTCATAATTTGGAATAAATTTATTATTGGCGATATCCTTCCTCTCAGTACACTGACTTATTCCGCCGCGAATGCCATTTTTAAAAAGTGAATCATATCAATATCTGTCAACAACTCTAGGTCTACCTTTGTCATGCGCAACATACAATTAAAATACAAACTTGGTAAAGTGTAGTATTGAAGGGGATCTAATTTATATGTTGCCAACGATTGATCACGAAAATTTTCAAATACATCGCATAAAAGGAGGGTGTTAGATTTTAAATATAAATCTGAATATTCGCCAAGATTCTTACAATTAAATACGCGCCAAACTCGTGCAGCACTCTTATCAGAAATGTGTTCCCATTTAGTTCATCATAAAATTCATTTTTTGTTGGAAGAATTGGATTATCAATTTTTTTTTAAATCGGTGATGAAACTGTATGGGAACACACCCTTTTGCCGCATCATATCAAATTTATCGGAGAAATGTTTTTGGTTTCCCTAAAATGATCAATGGCTAAACCACTTCCTAAATTTGCCAAAGCAGCGCCCCTTTTTTTGTCAACATAATCATGCATATAGATGCTCATTGGAACGCAACATATGCTTTGAGCTATAACATAAATTTTGTCCCCATACCTGCATAACTTTTATAAACATATGAGAATCATACCCGCATAAATTATGAAATACAATTGGAACAAATTTGGGCAACTTGTAGTTAACGTTACATATTCCATGAGCTGCACCCCTAAATTTCACTGTCTTCAAACGGGTGTTCACAAATGTTACAAACTTTACTATTTCGAAATTGAATGTCCTCATTATTCAAGGGAATTATTGGTTTAAAGTCCTTTAAATAGGTGTTATATAGCCCCCTTAAATAAGTTTCTAGGCTAGATACAAACTCTTTTGCAGCGTCACTACCTCGATATAGCTCAAACTTAGAAAGAGAATCGTCAAAAGAGTATTTAATTAAATATGCGAAGGAGTGATGTTCATGTTTGACGGCTTTTAATGTATAAGATTTTCTTGGATCTGGTTGTGTATTAGCAATCGGTTTCAGAATTGATTCAAAATCTACATAAACAACAATTGTTTTTCAAAATGTTCAAATTTTAAAATATTTTCCGGAACGTGTTTACCACATTTGTCAAGTTTAGGATTCAATGATGGTATGGTTGCATATACATGATTACAGTCGTGACTCTGATGCATAGCCAAAGACCTTGCTGTGTGAAAATACTATACACCCATCACAAAAATAAATTTTCTGTTCATCTGACTGGCAACTACTCGAGACAACAATAATGTGTCTGTACACATGCTGATTCACACCTATGATCACCATCATTATTCTCGCAACCTTTGGTTACCATCAGTAAATTAATATGTATATTCAACTTCTTGGGAGCTTATCGTAATAGACTACAACTTCCCGTCATTTTATTTTTTTAAATATGGTTCGAGACCATAGACATTGACAGGATATATTATTTGATTCTTCAAAATGTTTAATATCACATAACTTTACAGGAAAATTCATACCTGTTGTATTGAATAATGTGGAAAAATGCGGGTATGATGAGATTTGAACAGGATACAGTGCAGATGCCACAGCACACATAAAACAACACTGATCTTGATTCTTCACATTGATAACGGCCATCTTTCTTTCTATGAAATATGGTAGCTTAATATATAACGAACCCCCAATAGGACTGTATTTATTCACATTAACTTCCAAATAAGTGATTTTCTGTAATAACCAAACTGAAATTAAACGAATACATTATTATGTGACGTAATTAGAAATAATGGCTGCTTGTATATGCTTGTTTCACAATTGCAAAAATTAAATGTTTCCTTTCGTCAACCTACCTGAATCTTTTTCCTGGAATTCTGAACGAATATTGAACGATTTTTCACTATATAGTTCAGATGATGGCAGAAGATATAAACTAAAGACTTCCATATTGACTTTAATGACACCATGACTAGTTAGCATGTTACCCAACAAATCCATCACGTTGTTTTTAACGTCATTGAAAAACAATGTGTAGTCATGGGCGCTGGCAGGGGGGGGGGGGGGTCAGCCGCCTTCCTGGTATATTAAAATAACGCTTAGTATAAAAGTACATTTCAAGTTCATTAAAATTTAGAAAAAAAAGACACAAAAACAATCCCAAGGGCGTCAAGGTCAAACACACTTGGAGCAATCCCAAGGTCATATACGCGATCTCCAACAAAAACTCACGGGCATTCAAGGTCAAATTAGCTCAATGTCATTCAAGGTCGAATACACCCAAGGCCAAGTGGGCGGGGCATATCTAAAGGTCAGCGGACAAAAAGAGGAGGGGGAGATCTCTCTGCGGCTAAAACACTACTACAAACGTATACAATTTGAAAGGAGACACTGGAACCGGATACCATTCATTGCATATACTCTTAGATTAAATAACAATGCGCTCTTATTCTAGATGAAAAGAGGTAGTTGATATGGATAAATCAAATAATATAAAGTACTTTGATTAACAACAAACATTCCAATATTCCAATTAAAATTTATTGCTGAAAATTGCTATTTCATTTCAGTATTTGGTTAGTTCCTAATTTCCCTTTCTTTTCTTAATTTTCAACGTACAGATGAGCCATATTTCGAAGTGGTTTAATATAATAATTGCTGTCTGGTCACTCGCTATGTCAGGCTACTGTTTAAGTTTTAGGTAAGTACATCAAAAATAAATTTTAAAAGATAGTTATGCATGGATATATCTGTTATTTTTCCAATTGTCTCTTAATGATTATTGTCCCTATATATTAATTAATTAATATTTACATGTAGGAAATTACAACATCCCAAATACTTTAGAACTAAAATGTTTCGCTCGCGGAACGTGACGTCAGCTCCATTTTAGAAGAAGGCTTAGAAAGGGCGAAATCGTCGCTTTTTATATTAATTTAAATGTCCCGGATTATCAACACTTCATGTATTTACTTTTTTTTGTAAAAACATGTGGAACATTGTGGATACGTTTTTCTCGCGTCTTACAGAAAGCCAGAAATACTTAATTATTGACCCGATCTTGTGCTTTGAATTTAGAATAAAATCGTTTCTACCTAATCAACCTAAACTAGTCAGAGTATGTAATATCGTAAATCGTTTTCCCTAGTATTTCATTTTGAACGGGTTGACCATGTTTATTCACTTTGATACACGAACAATTTTTTTGAAAAATGTAATTTTGGTTGGACAACACATTTTTGCGCATAACCAATTAATCTACTAAAAGGAACGCCATGTCTGAATATGCTATTTTGCTAATTTACATACTTGTCTGAAAAGCAGTGATGGTCAGACTCCTGTGAAGATGTTTCCATATAAAATACACTCTTTGGTGAAATAAGCTTCTTAATATCATCTCTCATAATGTTAATACTAGAAATTTAAGAAATAACCTTGCAGTGGTACCTAATGTCAAACTAACTAGATGTCAGAAAAGTCATCTTTATACAGTGCCCAAGATATACAACATATTACCTCCTAAATTTAGGATTGGACCGTACAATAAAATTAAGAAGGAGTTATCTATATGGCTTATTACTAAAAATATCACTTGGTTTAAGAGCTACTAATAAAAAAAATAGTATGTAGCTAAATTTCCTTTCTCTGTTGCTTTCACATTGTACAGTTAATAATGAATATTAATATGTAAGTATATAAAATGTTTCTGTACTAATTTGGATTAATGTTTATTATATTTAGGCATTGCACACGCACAGTTTGTATACCATTGAGAGCATGCTTGAATAACAAAATTTTATTGTAAATTTTTGTAATGCAATTGGTTGAATTTAAATAAATAAATAAATAAAATATAAAAAATAAAATATAAATAAATTAATGTGCTGGATTAGAAGGGAACACATAAATATGTTTTACTTTGCATTTTTAGTTTCTCCTAAACTTTTAACTCTAAATATGTCAATGTTCTTTTCATGTCCGCTTAAAATAATTTTAATGGCGTTGGTGTTCACCAGAAGGTAAAGCAGAAAATTTAATTCAATTGTTCTTGGTATTAATATTCCAAAGAGATCCACCAATTTCGTTTATTTATATTGTTGCTTAATAATCTTCAAAATTTGCCCGTTTCCGAATGGTGAAAAATTTGAACAAATGTCAGAAATATTTGCAGTTGCGAATAGTGGGAAATTATGGTAGACTTATAGTTACAGATAAACCACTACTAATGTGATTGTAAAATTGTATGTCATTGTCATGTACTCTACTTACTGAATTTATGGGTGCCCACCTGGCAAAATATTAGGCCAACCGGCATGCAAAATAAACGGAAATATTGTCTACAAATAAGAATACAATGTGACGAATATTCAAGTAAAAGAAAACTAACGCATAAATAAATGCACGCCATGTTTTATCCCAAAAAGCAAGGCAAAACATTTTTTCCCAAAATATTCTTTTATTTATATCTTAGGATAGGATTGATTTAGACTTGCGGTTTTCAATAGATCCCTTTTTTTACGTGAAAGCTCTAGGACTTATAATTCCTGACATATAGCCAGAGTGCTTTTCTTATCTGGACACTCTGTGCACATTTTAATAAAATTAGCAAAATTATTTCTGCACAGTAGTGATTATTGACTTTTAGATTGTAATGAATTTATGTAAATCCATCAGTAACACAGCAAAAAATAAAAGAATTCTGAATCTGAATTGTATTAGCTGTAATAAAAATAAACCTTACGATCATCTTTGGGAATATACTTTATGCAATGTTCTAGCCAATATCCCCTAGCTTGCAAGAACTTTAATTTCAGTTCTAACTCCGTGAACACTTCCATTCTTCTAAGATGACCTACTATTTGAAGACATTTTGGTAAAGTTAGTTCTTGCTTTAGTTGCGATAAAAGCTGATGTAACATTATTAACCAAGCATTGTTGACATCGTTGAGAATACTCTAGAAAAAATTAAATTATTATTTAAAATTATAAATCCATGTTACCTTTAGGCAAGTATGTAACTCAAAAATACCACAAGCCATAAATATATTAGCCAATGTATAAAATAATTCGCCACTGAGAATCTGGGATAATCTTATTTTAAATCATCTTCTTATAGTTTATATGGATAAGAAATCAGTGAACATTTTAGCCATAGCTCGGATAGCATATTAATCCCATTACAGATTTTTTGAAAAATTAACTCAAAGTAGCCATTATATTTAGCCCAAAGACATGAAAAACTAGACAAAAATCACCAACTGATTTTGGACAAGTTTGTGACAAGCATTGTATTAGCAGGCAGGAGCGTCAAGCTGGTGAGAGCAGTTTGATTACGGGAGTGACGCTCTCGCCATTCCGAGTTTGCCACGGGATGTGGCCCATCAAATCTCATCGTCCTCCTCCAGGCTGGAGAGTGACCCACCCAACAAACCCCATTCTTACCCCTGTCAGACTAGGGACCACCAAAGGAATGAGTCTGAGGCCGATGCTTCCAGTGGAATCGACCCTAGGTGGTAGATGCATACGCCTACTCGCATCGTCCGATGAAAGACCACCCCACCAGAACCGGAAAGTGCTAAGTGGATATTCCGAATCACGTTCCGCTTCCGCGCTGGTGGTTCCGGGTTCCACAGTAGGAATATATGGACTGATGGTGCTTCCAGGATCAAAATATTCCGGAAGTAAACTCCCCGGCTATTCGGATCTCCGGGCGCTAGGTGGCCCACCTGGGAGCCCTTCATTCCGCGTTTCACAGACAGCAAAGATACGAAACCAATTTAGAATAGATTTCTGCAACATAAGAGGCCTAAATACAAACATAAATTCGGTATACCAACATCTACAAGCAAATAGACCACACATAATAGCCCTTACAGAAACACAAGTATGTTCTACAACAACAACAGTAAACTACCCTTATCCTGGTTACGACTTACACACCCGATTTAGACATAAGTTCGGAATATACCTTTTTGTCCGAAGCGACCTTTTATGTCACCGCGAGGAATCACTCGAACCGAACAACCTTTACGTCATGTGGCTCAAGTTCACCGCCAAGGGATTAACCAAGTTTATATGCTGTTTTCACTACGGGACGAAGCTCGGTCATAGACTTGACTCTGTGCACCAGGGATTTTTTCCCGGATATTACGAAATGGGGTGTGTCTGTGGAAGACTCGATGTCGGACCACAGATACATCAAAATAGAACTGGGCCCTTCCTCAGCGAGAGCTGAGGAGGTTTGGAACCCCAAAGCAACCAACTGGGACCTCTATAGGGAGGAGCTAAGTTGGCGTCTAAGGGACATGCCGAGGAAGTAGCGGGCCGCCGATGAGCTGGATGACGCCGCAAGGTGGATAGGATCATCGATGGCCGGGGCTTTCGCAAGCAGCTGCCCCGTGACTAAGCGTCACTGTAAAGGGAAAAGTCCTTGGTGGAATTCCACTCTGGAGAACCTTAGGACACAGCTGAGGAGGCTCTTTAATAGGGCTAGACACAGCGGGGTGGATACTGACTGGGACCTATATAAAGAGGCCCGGGGACAGTACAAAAGAGAGCTGAGAGGATCGCGAAGGAGTGCCTGGAGGGCCTACTGTGGAGGGGTATCCCAAGCCCCGGCCGCTGCTAGGCTCTGCAAGGTGCTTTCAAGGGATCCACTCGTCAAATTGGGCAGTGTCCGTAAGCCAGGTGGAGGCTATACGTCGTCACCGGCGGATACTCTGCACCAGCTACTGACCACACACTTCCCAGGCTCAACAGCCATGGGCCGGGGAGGTGAGGGCGGGGCCGGGTTCAGCATTAGAGCTGACTATGGCACTGCCAAAAAGATGGTCACCTACAATAGGCTAAGGTGGGCGATCGAGACCTTCGCCCCGTTTAAGGCGGCAGGTGAGGATGGGGTCTTTCCAGCGCTGTTGCAGCGTGACGGAGGACTTCTTAGCACGCCGCTGATGGACCTTTTCAGGGCTTCTATCGCACACGGGTACGTGCCGGAGCCCTGGAGGCACAGCAGAGTGGTGTTCATTCCCAAAGCGGGAAGGAACGACTATACCGATACGAAATCGTATCGACCTATTTGTCTCACCAGCTTCTTGATGAAGACACTAGAGAGGCTGGTGGACCGATACCTTAGGGAGTGGGTGGCTCTAAGAGCCCCTCTGAGTCCGGAACAGCACGCATATCGAACGGGCAGGTCGGTGGACTCGGCTCTTCACCACCTGGTATCCAGGCTGGAGGAGGGGCTAGTAGACGGACGGCTATCGGTGTGCGTGTTTGCGGATATTGAAGGGCCCCTCAATAACACAGCCGTGGGCTCGATCTGCCGATCGGTGGAGCGAACGGGAGTGGGTCCGGTCATAACGAGCTGGATCCGCTCCATGCTCACCGGGCGGAGGGTCGAGGCTAGGCTGGAAGATGAGGTGGTTGGGGTTGAGTCATCGCGGGGATGTCCTCAGGGGGGGGGTCCCCCCTCCTGTGGTGCCTAGTGGTGGACGAGATCCTACGTATCCTGAGAGTAGAGCATGGGGTCTATGCACAGGCCTATGCAGACGACGTCGTGATTATGGCACAAGGTACCGAGGTGGGAATATTGCAGAGGCTTCTGGAGGAAGCACTGACAAGGTTCTCACAGTGGTGTAGGGATAACAAACTCAGAGCGAATCCCAGCAAGGTAGAGATGGTCATCTTTACCAGAAAAAGGAAGTTGGAGGTCTCTCCCAACATCGCGTTGGAAGGGACCCCTCTTGTGGCGAAGAAATGCGTCAAGTATCTGGGTGTCTGGTTGGACTCCAAACTGACCTTTCAGGAACACATTCGGCTCAAGACCGCGGCGGCGCTCAGTGCCCTGTGGGCTTGCCGTAGGGCGCTGGGAGGGACCTGGGGACTTGGGCCGAAAACTATGCTATGGATATACAGGACGATGATCGCTCCGATGCTCATGCACGGATCGGTTGTTTGGCGGCCAGGATCCATGAAAATGGCGTCCAGACTAGTGCTGGACAAATTACAGCGACTTGCATGCCTCTGCATCACCGGGGCTATGAGGACGGCACCCACAAGGGCCCTGGAGGTGCTGGTGGGGTTGCCCCCGTTGACGGACCGGGTGAGGCACGAGGCAGCCAGAGCGGCCATGAGATTGGCTGACGTGGGGATGTGGAGGGACAACGGCTCCTGCTGGGGCCATTGTGGTCTATGGCGAGGCCTGTCTGGGGACCTAGCCATCCTGGGTATGCCAGGTGACGCGATGGTTCCTGAGATAGGCTTCCCCGAGGGGCTAAACTTCCTCTTCCCTACAAAGGAGGACTGGACGGAGGGAAGGATGGGAACCTGGGATGGGCTAGTCTGGTTCACAGACGGGTCTAGAATGGGAACACTGTCCGGAGCAGGTGCGTACTGTGAGGCTCTGGGGCGGGAATTATACGCCTCACTTGGCGAGCACACTACGGTTTTCCAAGCGGAAATTTTTGCGATCATGATGGGGGTCTGGGAGTCGTTAAGGCTCAATGTCGGTGGCAGGAGGATTTTCTTCTGCTCTGACAGCAAGGCCGCACTCATGGCGCTGAAGTCGGTCCGTACGCGCTCTCTGTTGGTAAGGGAGTGTAGAAGCTGGCTGATTGAACTTGCAAAGCGAAAAAAGGTTACGCTGGTCTGGGTACCGGGACACTCGGGTGTACCGGGAAACGAGACTGCCGACGCCTTAGCCAGAGAAGGCTCCGCACGCGGATACTTGGGGCCTGACCCCTGTGTGGGGATCGCCCAGTGTGTCCGCGAAGGAGCTTTGGAGGCCTGGATGGAGGGTCTGGCGGAGGAGGTATGGCGGACGGCTCCGGGGATGAGACAGACGAGGCTCATGATACATGGGCCTGCGAAGAGTCTCGCCAAGGGGCTGTTGTGCCTACCTAGGAAGGAGTGCAGGGCCCTGGTAGGATTCTACACCGGGCACTGTAGGCTTAGACGGCACCTGACCCTGCTGAGAATTGCAGAGGAGGCGGAGTGTAGATGGTGCATGGAGGACGATGAGACTCCATACCATCTACTTACGGAATGCCCCGCCTTTGCGTGGGCAAGATTCAGAATCTTTGGCGTGACGTCGATCGAGCCAGATTCAGTGCGTCGTGTTAGTCTGAAGGAGATGCGGGCTTTCTTAAGGAGGACCGGCATCCTGGAGGTTCTCTAAAGCGGGCTGGGGGCACAACGGGTCCAAATGGTGGCCTAAGTGCAAGGCCCGCTAGGGGCCACACCTTCCATACTGATACTGATGCTGTTTTTATCGCCCTCAGAGCGATAGAGCGTACCAAAGCATTTTTACAACACTAGCTACCACTTTTTACTCAATACAGGTCGATCACCCCAATTCAGAAATAATCGTTCTGGGAGACTTCAATGCCCACAACACCAACTGGCTCAAACATCACAACAAGACCGGCAACGAAGGTAGAGAAGCTGAAGCATTTGCCATCAGCTGCGGGCTTACTCAACTTTTAGATGAACCAACTCGAATCTCAGAGAGGGGCGAGTTCGCCGCCCTCCTGGATCTTTTTCTAACCACCAATCCTCATCAGTATACAATTACAGTTGGTCCGCCATTAGGCACTTCCGACAACAAACTTATTACAACGGTTTGTGAGTTGCCACTTCTGCAGAAGTATCCACCATTGCCTCGCAAAATCTGGCATAACAACTCTGCAAACTGGGACGATCTAAGGGAGTTCTACCTAGATTTCCCTTGGCTCGACGTCTGCTTTGGCACCGACGACCCGTCAGTCTGATGCGAAGAGATTACGCAAGTAATCTCCTCAGGAATGGAAGCATACATCCCAAATTCCATCAAGTTACCGTCAAAGGGAAAGCCCTAGTTCGACAGAAGATGCGAAAGAGCTGTAGGTTGGAAACAACAAGCCTACAAGTACTGGCAGCTAAATCAGACCGCTGAAAATCGCAACTATTTTGTCGAATGCAAACGTGTGATTGACGAAACTAAAGACAAACACAATCAAAGGATCAGGAATTAATTTTTGCAATGCCCCAGTGGCTCCAGGAATTTCTGGTCGGTAGCAAAGGCAGTAAGTAAAAACTTTCCAAAAACGTCTCTCCCACCTTTGACAGACGAACGTGGCATCACGGCGACTACAGCCAAGAAAAAAGCAAACATGCTCGCCAAATTGTTTTCATCGCACTCTACCTTAGACGTCCCCAAGGCAAGGCTCTCCCCACCATATCGAACACCAACACTACCATGGCAGAGGTCAAGTTTCATCACCGTGATATTCGTAAAATCCTTAAAGAACTAGATACACAAAAGGCATCAGGACCGGACGGAATATCTGCCATCGTGTTAAAGAACTGCGCCAACGAACAAACACCCGTTTTTTTCTCTGTCTTACGGAAAAGGGATTTACCCATCTTCTTGGAAAGTCGCTCGAGTGCAACCTGTTCCAAAAAAAGGCAAGAAAACTACGCCCTCAAACTATCGCCCAATTGTCTTGCTTCCAATAATCTCCAAAGTCATGGAACGAGTAGTCAATCAGCAACTACTCAAGTACCTCGAGAACAACAGAATAATCAGCGATAATCAATACAGCTTTCGCAAAGAGAGATCGACAGGAGATATTATAATGGCCTATGTCACTCATGTATGGACTAGGGCAATTAAGAACTACGGAGTCTCGAGCGCTTGCGTTGGATATTTCGAAGGCATTCGACAGAGTTTGGCATGACGGACTACTCAACAAACTGCCGTCCTTCGAACTGCCATCCTCTCTCTGCAGCTGGCTTGCCAGTTTTCTTAAGAACCGATTTCTGCACGTTGCAGTTGATGGACACATCTCAGACACACTCACCATTGCCTCAGGGCGCAATACTTTCACCATCTCTGTTGCTCATCTATATTAATGACCTGCTGACCGAAACGAATAATCCTGTTTACAGTTTTGCAGATGACAGTACCCTTGTCTGAAAGACCTTTCAGAAAAACCTTGACCAGCCACTGAGACTTATCACCGCAGATAGGAGCAGATTACAGAAATTAATCAAGACCTGGAGAAAGTTCAAACTTGGGGCTACAGAAATTTGGTCCAGTTCAATGCAGCAAAGACCCAAGCAGCCACGTTTACCAAGAGGGCCAATGCGGCGGGCCCTGACATCATTATGGCAGGATCGACCATTCCTTCATCCTCATCAATCGGACTGTTGGGTGTCTCGGTCAACAGCAATATGTCCTGCAATGACCACGTTGCCAACATCGCAAAATCAGCCTCCCAGAAGCTTGGTGCGCTATTTTGCAACAAAAAACTGTATACACCGCAGCAGTTGCTCTTGCTCTACAAAGCGCAAATAAGACCGTGCTTAGAATATTGGTCACACATCTGGGGTGCCGCACCAAAGCACACCCTAAAGCTGCTGGATTCCATTCAGAAGAGAGCTGTGCGCCTCGTCGGCGACCCGGAGTTGACCCGAAATCTGGATAGTCTAGAACACCGCAGACACGTGGCCGAGATGTCCCTGTTGTACAGATACTTTCACGGCAGATGTTCCCAGCATTTGGCCCGCCTTATCCCACCCCTGGCAACGCCTGTCAGACAGTCACGACAGACGGCAAGAGCGCACCAGTTCGTCGTACAACTGGATACACCTAGAACATCGCTTTACAAGAACTCCTTTGTTTGGCGCACTGCATCACTGTGGAACTCACTCCCAGGGCATCTGTTTCCCCCTAATTACAACCTACAACTATTTAAGAACCGTGTCAATCAACATCTTCGCACACACACCGCTCGTCGAGCGCCATAGGGTTTCCCTTTAGTGCGTGTGCCTTCCATAAAGAAAAAAAACTTTTGTTAAAATTAAATTTCGTTGAATGAAACGTTTGCAGATCTGCATTCGAAATCATGCGGCAACGCGGCGTGCTTGACCATGGATTTTGAGGTTTTAATGCATTAGTTTAGTTTATATTTTGCGTTTGTTTCGCGGACTAAAATTCAATCCGAACCAGTGCTTTGGGTTAGTTTGGGTTAGGTACGTTTTGCCACACTTGACTGAAACGCGGTGCAATATGCCCGACTAAAACGAGGTGGATATTGTGTCACTTTGCCACGCGCTAGTACATGGTATGTACATGCTGTGCTTTTGTTTAGCTTTTTATTTCATATTGCTCAATTATGTCAATAGTTTTACCGTATCTTTTGCCAGGATGGCCGAATGTCGGCAATAATTAAGTTATTTCGTATGGCCCTTCGCTCGCTATGGGGGCTCAACAAACAGCAACTAACCAAGTGCTAACCAAAACTAAACCAAAATCAAGAAAAAAACTTTTTACAAACATAACCTAAAGAAGAATTAAAAACACAGCTTGGCACTGACGGGGATCGAACCAGCAACCTTCGCATCACAAACACACTATCTAACCACTGACCTATCAGACCGTTGGAAGCGATCCAGTGTACCGCGAGTACATGGGTAATTCTGCCGATTCGATCCCACGTTAAAGAGGGCATGGCATATTGCACCGCGTTTCAGTCAAGTGTGGCAAAACGTACCTGCGCTCGGCCTAGACCAATCAAAGCAGCGAAAATGATTCCATTGATCGAGGCGCGGTGCATTGTGCTTAAATGCCCCCCGGCTCAGAAATTTTCAAACAAGAAGTGAAGACAAAAATGGAACACAAAAGAAAAAATTGAAAAAAGATATGCTTATTCTTGAATTTCAGATAACATTACAAATACTAGCTAAAATCTTTTTCATTAGTTTGCCACTATGCAAAAGTTTGCAAACAATAAATACTGACTTGGGTAGTGTAGCGCTGTTGCCTTTGCAAAAATTGTCGGAAATACTTTACGTAACATTCGAGAAAATGCTGAAAATTGATTTAAGCAAATGATAGCCAGGCAGTACAAATAAGCGAGAAATATAATGTTGAGATATCAGTTCCCCAAACTAGTGAAAATTGATTTATTTATTTTATTTATTTACGGACAGGCCATTTTACAATATTATTACGTTACACATCATTACATGATACATCGACTTCTGCGTCAACAACACACGTTTCGGCGGTAGTTCCGCTATTTTGTTGTTTTTTTGGTGGTCTAAAGTGGCCCAACTGACTTAAATTTTATACCAGTAGGTGGGGAAAAATTTCCTCTACAAAACTGCATAGTGAAAATAGTTTCAACGTAAGCCTTAGAGTTACTTATTTAAGAAAATTCATTAGCTACTATAATCAGCATTGGTTTGGCCTGATTATTTGTGGAATTTCTACTGCGAAGATTGAACAAAGCAGCATTCCAAGCTTGTGTGTATCTGCAGAATATTTATATCTGGTCAGTCACTTTTTTTATGAACTATCTTAGGCATTTATTTATTTACATTGATTTTAACTGTTGTCTCGATTTTAAAAGGATAGTTTTAGCAAAGTAGTTAAATGGTGAATTTTGATTAAGAAATTCAATTTTAAATGCTGTGCAACAAAAGCTCATGGATATTATTGTTGTACAGTTTGCATGGGAATTTTCCATTCTAGCTGCTTGGAGCGAGACTTTAAAATCAGAAAAAGATAAATGACAATCAGGTTTTCTGCTCGGAAAAATGCTTCCTAGAGAAGGATTCTGATGTTGACCAGACTGTTATGGAGTTGCGGGGTGAACTGGATAGTCTCTGGCAGTCTAATCATTCTCTTAAGCAGCAATTGGCAAAAAAAGAATTGGACTTTAGCACTACAATGGAAGAAAAGGATGACCTTAATTATCACCCTTAGAGATGAAATCAACCGTTTATCTGAAGAAGTTTTTTGTTCTGTATCTCACTTTGCAAGGCAGCGTCGCAAAACTCAAGATTTAGAGGACTTTGCCCTGGAACAAGAAAGAGAATTGGTCGACAATCTAAAGGAAAAAATAAATGAAACTGTGCATCTAAGACAAAAAATTCAGGAACCAACTGAAATTAATCTTACTCTTAAAAATAGTATTAGCTCTCATTTGGAACGTGTTAACCTTCTCCAAAATGAATTAAACGATCTTAAATTGATTAATCTTAATATGATTGACTCCATTAGGGTTTTGGAAGCGGACAATCACTCTGGAAATGAGGAGATTAAGCGTTTGAGAGGTGTAGCAGGGAGTGTTTTTGCTGCTGGGCCGCTGCCGAAAGCAGATAATCAAAGCGTGTTCATTCTAACTGAGGACAAAATAATTTCTTCAGAGTCTGAGATTCTTCACCCTGCACATCCATTAAACTCTGGGCCACAGCTATCCCTGATGGAAGAGTTGCTTCGCAGTGACAATATGACAGATGTGACGCATCCACCTGATGATGTTCTTTCTTGTAGCGGTTTGGCCAAAAGAACTCCAGATGTACCTGAAAAGTGCTCCAATAGGAGCCATGAATTAGCTGTTCCTTCTGCTTCATCCAGGAAATCACGTGTACTCATATATGGAGACTGCAGTGCCAGAAACGTGTCATCGATCCTAAGTAGCTCTTTAGACGAGCACTTTGAAATAAAGGTTCATGTCATAAGCGGCGCTCCAAGCTACAAATTTTGTAATGATGTTT
>MU182383.1:217838-238533 GCA_016904865.1 Pissodes strobi | reverse complement strand
GCGCCATTCAGTTATTAACAGATCTAAAAGAAAATTTAGATAGAAGACAATCTGCCCATATCTTAATGCAAGCAATTTGCGACTTTTCTTTTTTGTGTTATATCATTTTGGAGTATAATTTTAGAAGAAGTCAAATCAAACACAAACGCCCTTAAAACTTTTTTACAGGAAGATAGACATGAACATGTAGAAAAGTCAATTATATAATATACCAAAGAAACGTGCGTAAATATGGATATTTCTGTTTCAAAAAGAATAGGAAGGAAATGCCAGGGGAAGAAGTGCAAGATGCGGGTTTAACAATTCAACAAAAACTTAAACGTAGTATGTTGGAATGGTTGGATTGCTTTTATGCCCAAATTGATTCGAGATTTGAAGCAATGGAAACAATACTCCACACTTTCAGTATCATCTGGCCTGATAGTTTGACTGACAAATCAGAAGCTGCGCTTTGCAGTCTCCCGCCAGCACTCGTGGAAATATATGACGAATTCAAAGATTCGGAAGAATATATTGTTAGAGATTTAGAGGTTAAGGTTAAAACCGCATTTAAGAGCGACGGAAATTAGCCAAGAAGTTTACAACCAGTGGCCATGTTTAGACTATTCAAAATTTATTGTTAAATACGATTTTTGCGAGTTACTACCGACACTATTTTTAAGTTTAAAATTATTTATTACAATATGTGTTTCAAATGTCACCTGCGAGCGCTCATTTTCGAAGTTAAAGCTCATAAAAGATTATTTACGCTACACAATGGGACAAGATAGGTTGACCAACTTAGTTTTGCTGCCAATTGAGTACGAAGAAGCAAAAAAATATTTGGATAAGGTCATTGAACAATTTCCAATGACTAAATCTAGAAAAAAGACTTTTTAGAGATTATTTAATAATTTGGTTCTTCTGTTGTTTTAAGGCTCGTTTTTTTTTGTATATCTGGTTACTAGTGTTAAATAAACTTATTACTAAAATATCCATACTTTGTCATTTCACATCTTTAGATAGGTGGGGTCGGCGCGGCGGCGCAGGGCCTTAACGATTTGCCATTCAAGAGAACGACAAATCCTTGCCCTTTAACGATTTTAACGACTTTTGGGTAAAAATTGGTCGTGGCACCCCCAGAAAGGGGGGGGGGGAGGGGTGAACCTCCTCCGGCGCAGCCTTCGATGGAAGCACCAATATCTTTTCCGACCCCGGGCGCTTAAGCGCACCCAACCCCCCCCCCCCCCCCCCCCCCCCCCCCCCCAAGACAAAATTTCTGGGCTCGCCACTGATCCGAACTAAATATTTGATAGGATGAAATCACCAATTAATTGAAATTCAATTCATATTACGGACGGATCGTGCCGATATCAATTGTTTATGCTACATATATTTAATAAGTATATTTACATCATAAATGAAAACATTCGTTCAGAGATAATTAGTCTGGTCCATATTATTTTATGACTTTATCAAAAATTAAAAAATATTGAACAAAAACAAAGAATACAGTACTTACATTAAATATTGGTATATCATTGTACTTGGAACACAGTTTTCTAACATAGACTGCTAACTCCAAAGCATCTTCATACAGTCTATCATTTATAAATGAATTCATCAGCTGAGGTAATTCTAAAACCTCCAGAAGCTGTGCATTTTTTGTTAGGGTGAGTGAATTCAATTTTCTCAAATTGCTGATCTGGCTAGTAGAATCACTAAAGTTGGTACAGTTTTTCTGGAACTGTGGAATATCTATAAGCAATTCGTCTAACTTTTGTTCTATTGTATTAAACTGACTAAACAACTCTCTTGAACATTCAGCAGTTTCAATGAAAGTCCTGTAATTTGTGACGGCCAAATCTTGAGTTTGATCTTGTATATTCGCGTACTCAGTTTGTAAACGTCTAGGTTCTTTCACTAAGTTTTCAACTTTATAGCCACCTAATTTAGTTAAATAATCGTTAATACTTTCAGTGTATTCCCATTCACCTAAAAATTAAAATGTAAGTTACTATATTATCAACTAATTATTGTAAATGTAAAATGGCTGCAAACAATTTGGACCAAAAGAAGTTTTTCAAAAGATTTTAATTCTGGTGCACTGTAGAAGAAAAATAGCTCAATACAAAAAAAAATCCTCAGCTCCGGGTCATGAACGTATTACAGTTCGTGATATACTTAATCTAAAGAATGAGATAACCCCAATTCTAACTAAATTGATAAATAAGTGCTTTGAAACAGCTTCCTCTCCAGAGGAATTAAAAATTAGAGTGACCCCAATATTTAACTCGGGTCCTAAATCCTGTATGAGCAACTATCGCCCCATTAGTGTAATAAGTGTTTTTGCAAAGATTCTTGAAACCGCAATATAAGTGATACCGAAATAAATGAGTGCGGCATACCCCAACGTTCGGTCCTTGGACCCTTATTTTATTCCCTTTATGTATTGAATTTGCAATGTGCTGGATTGGTCGCTAAATACTATACATTTGCAGATGATACTGTATTAATGTATGATTTTGAAAATGAGAGTGAAATAGAAAATATAGTGAATTTAGATCTTAGTAGGTATATTTATTTATTTATTTATTTATTAAATATCACAAACAATAGCCAAAGTGGCTGGTGGTTGTACATAAACATACCTATTTAAAATAAATCATACAATCACATAAAATTAAAAATTTACATAATATCTTACAAAGTATCACACTATTCCTTCTACAATACTTAAAACATTTTTACAATAATGTGAGTAAATTTAACTTTATACTACATTAATATTAATTTTATTCTTGAAGGAGTAGAGACTGGGGAAACCATCATGGAATATACATTTGTCCAAAAGGTTCCACAGCCTCACTCCCAAACTCTATGGTGAGTAAAATCCTATATTAGCTCTAGTCCTAGGGGGATCAATCTTAAATTCATGATCATTTCTGCCTATATAGGTAGGTGGATGCAGTGCACTTTTCAAAGCAAACAAGGACGGAACACCAGACTGTACCTTGTGTATCATCAGCCTTAGATAATTTTAAGTGAAGAGTAGTGGCTGTGTGCATGTATGAATCATACTAAATGAAACACTTTGTATTCCATGCAAAATTTAATCCAAAAGGACTTCCTATAAAAGCATAACAGAGCGCTTTCGGCCTAAGTCATCATCAGTGTTACTTGTCATTGGACCTGAAGAGCATATCGACGAAGAGTAAACAAACAACACCAACAAACAACGGTCAAATCACAATTAAAAAGTCAAAAGTCACATTTTAAAAAGTAACATAATTTTAAAGGACAATGTCCAAACCACGCTTTTCGTGGGGGAAACATTAATTAATTGATATCGAAATTTCAGATTTTTGAAATTGGCCCCAAAATGATAACCACAGAATGGAACCTAAATCGGTGGAACCTATTCGAAAAATAAATTCCCGCGCGGTTTTTACCCGGTCGGCTCCGGGATGTAAATATAAAAATATAGGAATATCGGCAAACGTACAAAACCGTATTTTTATATCGACCTTACCTTTATTTTGACCAGTAGGAGCCGGAATAACCTACCGGAGGAGCCTAACTTTTTTTTTCGGATCGACTTCAAATTTTGGATTTAGACAAAGGTCAAGAAGACAAACAAAAAAGTTCTTTACGAAAAAAAGGCAATATTCTTAGTTTTCGCGATATCGGACCCTAAACGAGAAAAAACGTAACTCGAAAATTACGGGGCAGACGAAAAAACACTTACTACCAAAAATATGTATTTTGATAGTGTTTAATCTATAGTTGGGTCGTTGTAATTAAAAAAAAACGCCCTTTTTAAAAAAGAGCGATTTTCTCGAATATCTCAAAAATTATTAAATTTTAAAACAAATGTAATGATAATTTGGAATAAAAAGTTTTTATGAATTTTTTCGTCAGACGCTAAATAACGGAGGAATTTTAAAAAAAGGAGAAATTTTTTAAAAATAAATTTCTTTACCACCCTGTATGTTTTTTAAAAAATGTATTTTTATTATGGCGAGATGTTAACGGATCCCTTTAACCGTCTCCAACTTAAAAACTAACTAATTTTTTCAAAAAAAAATTACGATAAACAAATCGAGGTTTTCATTAAATCGGCTGTAATTATTGTAATACCACAGCTTATTCAATACCCAGCTACTCATCTTGCGGCGGCATCCTTTGATTTGGGAAAGTCAAGTGAAAATTTTAGAAGAGGGCCATGAGTTAATATTTTTGTAAACGTCTGGGCATCTGAATAATACTTTTGACAGTTCGTTTAATTTAAAATACGATGTTTTATCGTCTAAAATCCATTTAAAAACGATTTTAAATGGCAAAATTGTATAAAAATCCGAAATTTCCGGTCTTTTTAGGGCAATAGCCGTAGCTTCGGACGAATTTGTTGTGGATTTTGAAGGGAATATTCATTTTAAATTCAGTTCGCCTCGTGTCATTACATTGCCTGAAAAATCACGAGACCGTGAAACTGAACCGCTCAGGGCACTGCCAGGATGCGCAGTGCCCGACACTCCAACTTTCCGATTTCGATAGAGATGAGTAGCTGGTTATTGAATAAGCTGTGGTAATACGGTATAAGCGTTATAACTAAACGGTGTATAGCAAAAAGATGGGTTTCTTGGGGTACTTTAACGCGCAGTATTTCGTTCGATTGTACGACGTATAGTTTTTACGAAGTCAATTGAAAAAGTTGGAACTCTTAATTTCATGTCGGCACGTCTGTTCTCAGGTTGTCGGCGAGCGCCTCCACAAAGTAATTAGTAATTATTAAGAGTCCCAACTTTTTCAATTGACTTCGTAAAGACTTTACCACGTTTCGTTTTTTTTTAATTGGCTAAACGTAATTTTTCTATTGTCCCAATTTTCTCCGTAGCGGAGAGAGATATCTCAAATCGGTTTGGGCCAGTGTCTGCGTCGTCCGAGGGTCGATCGAAACGACACGCTTCTATAACATTTTTCGATAGGACATCAAATAACGTAAGTATTCGATAAAATATCTTTTTCGTCTTAAAAATGAGCATTTTCTTCATATTTAGCCACGAAATAGGGAACTTCGTAGGTGGATGATATTTTTCGTTTCGAATACTTTAGGAGGGGGTTTTTGGGAATGCCGAATTCGATTTTGGCATCGAGAAGGTCGTATGACATTTCTGTACAGAAATATTTAGAAAAAGTAGAAATATTGAAAAAAAAAATAACACCCTGCATATACTTTTGAAAATGGTATTTTAAAGATGGTAAGATGTAAATGGCTTCCTTTAATCGTTTCCGAGTTAAAAACGAAGAATTAGGACATGTAGTTGTACCCATAGTGGTAGTGGTAGTAGTACCCATAGCCTTATTTAGGCAAACCATCTTTCATGCCAGCGGAATATTAGCATTTTTATAATTATTAAAAAAGGACGTAACCGGCGGCGGCGTCTTCTGCAATACGTGGATACGCCTGCAAGGCAGGCGTGGGTATGCTGCTGCTACTATAACCGATTTAAAAAGTGCAATTTGTTAAATGAATATAAAATGCACACATTTTGCTACCCATCGTTTTTCTTGGGAGCTTCGTGCTATGGCTATTTTAGAGTTTAACTCGATATATCTACCTAAAATCATTTTATAAATTATAAAATGCTAAAATGTAGAAATTAATTTGAGAGAAATTTTTTATTCTATACACAGCATTTGGTAGGTCGATGCGTTAATTTCAATTTTATACTTAGATTAAATTTAATATAAAGCACTTTGCAATACATTGTATTGCTGATATAATTTTTTAAATATTTTAAGCAACAATACAGCTTAAACTTGGTTTAAAAATTTTTGAAATTTTAAGAGGTTTTGTTTTGTTTACAGAAAAACATTTTAATTTTATTTCGCTTTCTTACTTTCCAAATATAAACACAACAAATGCAATGTATAATTAAATGTCTTCTATTTTTTTTCCTGTCGCATGTCCCAGCTCACGCTATATGTTTAGGTTAAGACAAGTCACATTCCCAATTTAACGTATCAACTTACCAAACATTTTCTATAAAACAAAAAATCGAGCAAAAAATAATGTCACAACTTTTGTTAGTAATGCTTACCCTTTTCAGAAACATAATTTGTGTGAATATTTGCATCTACGACAGCTTTTTAATATTTTCACTTTCTTGCCAAGCAGATTGTTACACAAAACTAAAAAAAATATTTTGCAGTTTATCGGTCGCAATGTCGCATCTAATCGAAACCGCACCAAACTTTGCAGCAAAAAAAATCATAGTTGTTCATATTTTATTATAAAATTACATTTTTTGTCAGGCATTCAATTAATAATTATTAAGGGGATTGCGTAAATGTTTAGTAATTTTCTGCTACCTAAATTATTAGTGCAAAATAAATTATAGTTTAAAAAACTAAACACGCTTTGATCGAAACCGATCTAAAAAATTATAAAATAGAATAAAGTGATTCAAAAATATGATTTTATTTTAAAAAGCGTGGGGTGCTTAAGTGCCATAAGTTTATCACAAAAATCAATTTATCGCTTTGATTGACCAACAGTTTATATGTCAAATTTGATTGATTACTTCAATTGACTAGCAGACTATATGAAGTTAATTTATCATTTCAATTGGTCAACAATTTATGTGCAAAATTTCGTTTGAATTAACAAGAGTTCATCAACAAAACTCAATGACCAATAATTTATATGTAAATTATTTACTCTCCCAATTGACGTGCATTTTATATGAAAATTTTATTTAGGTATCGTTTCAATTGATTGGCGTTTTTTTAAGAAACACTAGATTTATCGATTCAATTGACTATCAGTTTATGAGGAAAATCAATTGGTCGTTTTAATTTACCAACAGTTTATATTTCATTGATTACTACAATTGACCAGCAGATTATTTAGAAAGTTAATTTATCGTTTCAATTGGCCAGCAATTTATATGTAAAATTTCGTTTGAATTAACAAGAGTTTATCAGCAAAATTCAATTAATCATTCCAGATGACCAATAATTTATACGTAAATTAGATTTGCTCTCTCAATCGCCCTGCAGTTTATAAGACAATTTTGTTGGCAACTTGTAAGAAAGACTAGATTTACCGTTTCAGTTTATGAGAAAAATCAATTGGTCGTTTTCATTTACCAACAGATTATATGCCAAATTTCATTCATTACGTCAATTGACCAGCACATTATATGAAAAGTTAATTTATCGTTTCAATTGGCCAGCAATTTATATTCAAAATTTCGTTTCAATTAACAAGAGTTTATCGGCAAAAGTCTCATTTCAGATGACCAATAATTTATATGTACATTAGACTTAACTTCTCAAATGACCTGCAGTTTATATGAATATTTTATTTAAGTATCGTTTCAATTGACTGGCGGTTTGTAAGAAGCACTAGATTTATCGTTTCAATCGACTATCAGTTTATGAGAAGAATCAATTGTTCGTTTTGATTTACCAACAGTTTATATGCCAAATTTCATTGATTACTTCAGTTGACCAGCATATTATATGAAAGGTTAATTTATCGTTTCAATTGGGCAGCAGTTTATATGCAAAATTTCGTTTGAATTAACAAGAGTTTATCAGCAAAACTCAATCATTCCAGATGACCAATAATTTATAGGTAAATTAGATTTACCTTCTCAATTCACCTGCAGTTTATATGAAAATTTAATATAAGTGTCGTTTCAATTGACTGGCGATTTGTAAGATACACTAGATTTATCGTTTCAATTGAATATCAGTTTATGAGAAAAATCAATTGGTAATCTTGATTTAGCAACAGTTTATATGCCAAATTTCATTGATTACTTCAATTAAAGTTAATTTATCATTTCAATTGACCAGCAAATTATTTGCAAAATTTCCTTTTAATTAACAAGAGTTTATCAGCAAAATTCAATTAATCATTCCAGGTGACCAATAATGTATACGTAAATTAGGTGTACCTTCTCAATTGATCTGCAGTTTATATTAAAATTTTAGCAACTGACTGGCGGTGTATAAGAAACACTAGATTTATCCTTTTATTATAAAATAATAATATCATAACTACAATCGCAAACGAAATCCGGACAAAGTGGTCAAGGTCAACTTGTTTCCTAACAAGTCGCCGCCGGCGCTTGAAAAATAGCATCCCTCTGTTAGTGTTTGAAAGTACTACGGTCATCCAGAGCCCTCTGCTGATATTCATGTTAACTTTGTTAATATCGATTATTTATTTGCATTTTTCAGGATAATTTAGTTTCCATAGCGCTTCGTAGGTGGAGACGTTCCTGGGGCGATTTTAAGCGACGGAGAAATTTTAGCATTGCGATTATCTTAATAGTCTTTTATTATAAAATGGTAGAACGGATTTTCAGCTAGCATGGCCTTCAGCTCGCTCCTAAAGCGGGGAAAAGAAGAAATATGTTTTATGGCAATCGGCAGTTGAGTGTGTATTTTAATGGAGGTGATTTCAGGCCCATCCCTCACCTGAGTCAGTCGCGCTCCAGGAACATAGAGCATGTCCGCATTTCTAGTCTGATAGTGATTCACATCGCCACACTTTTCAAAGCTGCTATAGTTCCTGAATATATTACAGGACTGCAAAATCTACAGGTTGACAACTGTGAGTAAGCCTTTAGATTTGAAGGTAGGGCGACAAGACTGCCCAAAGGGAAGTCGATACATAGTTCTTATTAACCTCTGTGCTTATTATATATCCTCAATACCAGCATTCAAAAACACTGTCTAGATTGTAATTATTGTTATTAGGTACTGTATTAACAAATAATTTAAAAAAAAATCCTTACCAGGATACCCTTTAGGATAAAGCAGTTCTAACAATTTTATTCTTTCTTCTGCCATTATATTTTACAATCAGACTTTTGGTGTTTGGTAGATATTTTATATTTTTCCTGTTTCTGTTTTATGTTTATTCTCACAACGTCCTGATATTTTGTGGTTATCTATTCATTTTATGATTTCTCTTCTTCATGTCAGCAGAAGCAGTCAGTAGCAGAAGCAGACCTTCTTTTTGGAAATATCCGCCGAGTCCTCCCGCCTGACGAGTCCTGGGCATTATAAAAAAAAACTACGGAAATACAGAACAAACAAAAAACACATTTCTGACGAATAGATGTCTTTATGGTCCAGGGATTTGCATTAAGCGAACCTCGTGACGTAAGTGGTCAGATTGGTGTAGTACGATCCTTTACAGTCTTACGCCACTATGCTATGTTAGTTGCTTCTGATTGGTAAGTTAACGTCTGTTAATTCTTCACGCATGTCCCTCCGCTCGCTTTGCTCGCTCCGGGGCGCAACTAGCCAAGACTAACTGAAACTAACCGAAATTTACAAAAAGAAACAAACATAACCTCAAAAAAATAAAGAAAACATGTATTGCCCCCCACCAGAATTGAACGTGGGACGTCCACATTCCAAACACAGAACCTGACCACTAGACCTTCTAGAATAAACTGACTTGACCGTAGATAAAGTGAAAGTGACGTTAATCCACCAATCAGAAACGACTAATATAGCATAGTGGCGTATGACTGTTGAGGATCTTAAAATACGTCAGATTGTCAGATGCTGCGTCTTTGATACGGCGCCGGCGCGCGGCGGCCCGGGCGCCCGGGTTCGAGTCCAATGGCAAAACATGTTTTTTTTAACGTTATGTTTTGTAAAAAGTCTTTTTTTGTTCATTTTGGGCCTGTTTTGGTTTTTTTCGTTGCGCCAAAGTATAACAAACCAACTTGCGCCCCCGTAGCTAGAGCAGCGAGCGGACTGCATTGCATGAAGTGACAAAAATACGAATGTAAACATTAGCCGTATTCTATTGAGACTGGAGATCAGTTCAAAATGAACTGAAACTCAGGTGATATTTCAGTTCAGTGAGCCAAGGCAAATGAAATTATGAAAACAAAAAAAAATCCGATTGACAATTGACATTTAAATGCCATCTTTTACCTGAACTACTGGACCGATCTAAGTGATCCCGGTCCATTTTCGGTTCACTTATTCACGTACAAGTGAGCTGGATCACTTCTATTGGTAGTGGGGGCAGAGTGATATTTTTACAATCGAACACGAATCAGTTCAATAAAGTTCAGTTAGATCGATCTGAATCGATCCAAAGTAGTGAATCGAATACAGCTATTGTGAAGCCCCAGGACTCGTCAGGCAGATATGTCCAAAAAGAAGGTCTGCCTCTTTGACAAGGGAATTGTCAAAGAGCTGCGTTCTTATCATAACTATGGAGGACTGTAAAGAAAGAGGAGACCGAACGGTAAACAAGCGCCTAACACTCCCACTAACTTTTTGATGCGAAAGCCGTGGACGTGCGTAATGGCGAAATAAAAATATATATTATTATGGCTTCGCATGACCCTCCGCTCGCTACTGGGCGCAACCAACAAGACCTAACCAAAACTAACCGCCAAAATTCCTAAAATTAAAGAATGAAATGAATTAATAAAAAGCAAACATATCCTTAAAAAAAGTAAACAAAACATGCGTTGCGACCGGCGGGAATCAAACCAGCGGCGTACAAATGACAAGCAGACCGTCTAACTACTACACCACCTAGGCATTGGAAGCATTTCGCTAGACCGTAAAGACATGGATAATTCCGATACAATCAACCAAGACGCATGCCCACGGCTTTCGCATCGAGAAGTTAGTGGGAGTGCTAGACGCTTTTAACGGGAATGGCCACATTTTCGATTTCTGTCCATGTTATTGTTATTAGTTAGTTTGCTAGTTGGCCGAGAGAGGCGCAATGATCGCAAGAGAGGGTAATTTTTCGTGTTTTTGATACACCAACGCTAAATGTCTTTTAAAACGTGTATTTTATACCGTTTTTTCTAGTTTGCAGATTTTCTATTAAATAACATTAGTTTATTCCAGTCCCGAACCAAGAATCGTAAATTTAATAAAATTGCCGAATCGGCTAAATCTGTCCGCCAATGCAATGCGAAAACTTTCACTGGCTGTGACGTACCTGCAGTCCTTTCGCGTTTACTATGTAAATGCATGGAAAAGATGGGAAACTTGCAGTGTTTTTATCTTGGTTTAGGAAAGGGAGGGGATACCGCGCAATTGTCTTATAAAAAGACAATGGTTAGGTTCTCTTTTTAGGTTACTATGAAAAATATCGGGCCTACTAAACATAAAACCCAGTACTTACCGGTCATAAGGCCTTACAACAAATAACTTCTACAAACTAATACAGGCCGGAATAATTTAATTCCTTTACAATTGAATTATTTTGCTGGAAATTGCTCAAAGACCCTTTATGTGAGAACACCATAACAAATTTTATAGGGACATACTCTAATTAAGGGAGACCAATTTTTAAGCACATATACGGGTGCATTATTATTCTACTTTTGAAAATTTTTGCTCAATGTAGAATGTGTAGATATATGTTGTTGGATAAAAAAAACTTGAAACTTAGAACAGTCTAGCAATACACATTACATGTACCTAACGTCTTTTGGCATTCAATTTCTCACTTATAAATTGCACTTTTTCACCACTAATACTCCTGTCACAGTTTATACCGTACCCGAATCAGTTAAACAACTCTCCACGTGTTTTGAAGCCAAGCGCTTCAACCAATAGGAGAGCTGGGAGTTCTTATCTTGCGCCTGCGCTCAATGAGTGAACGCTCCCTTTATAAACAAAACAACAGTTCGGCATATATGCATGTCTCTTTTCAATAAGATACCGCCTGTAAGGAGAAAGAAATAGAGATAGTGTTGGCGAGAATTAACCGTAAAACGAGGCACGCAACAGGTTTTTATTGTGCTTGTATTCAGATGAGATCTCGATTATTGATTTTATGCGCGGCGACGGGAAAAGTATGTTGATTGAAAAGGAACCGAAAAACGAAATCCATCTTGTTTGTTCAAGACTCGGCTTTGTTTGTAGTGCTTTTTGTGGACTGCTTTCGCGAATTTTGTGTATTAAATCCATAGACTCAGTTATATGCCTATGATTAGATCCTAGTTCGACTCTGTCCACGGCCCAGCTGGCCGTATAATTCTGACGCTTCCAACTAATAATGCGCATGCTCGAAATATAAGAATCCATGAAAAAATAGAATTTGGCTTCACTAACAACAAAGGTGCCGGCTGCGAGTTGTATAACTGATTCGGTGACGGTATAAACTGTGCTCCTGTATCAATATTTATTTATTCTTCAAGAGCAAGTATTCAACAATTAATTTAAATTTCAATTAAAAATAAAAAAAAAAACAACCATTACATTGTGTTAGTAGGTATGTACTTACTGGTCATAAACTTTAGTCTTTAGGAAATGTGAAGAGAGATTTTCCATCTTCAGACCTATTTGAACAGGCACGATATGTACAAGTAATACCCGGCATGATTATACACTTATTCAGTTTTAAAATTTAGAAATTACGACACAATTCAATATTAAAACGCACTTATCAGAATTCCTAACTGGCGCGGTACAACGAAAGTCAGTTTGACGGAAATACATCCTACTTCGCGCATGAGCAGAAAAATTTGGTCCCCCAGCTGTCGCTACTCGTCATGATACAAAGAAAATAGTATATTATGATATGTGTATAAGAGGGCCTTTAAAGCACGCGCGACATATTTCAAAACACGACGCGCAGCGAGAAAAAAATCAAAGCGGGGGGAGGGGGGACAGGTTAACGGATCTAATAATTTTTGGGTCTCGTTCCAAGAATATAATTTTTCGACCTCGTCCGTCTACTACCGCGGAACCTATTTGTGGTAGGTTCCCGCTTAGGTCCGATTCGAACTCGCAGTCGTGGAAAACCCCACAAATCCAAATTTCAGCCGAATATCTCCAAGGCCTTTTTGGGTACCGGTAGGTTCCCAAAATTATTTCCGTTTAAATCGCTCTGGTCCGAACTGCTACACCGACGTCATCGATTTCGGCCGAAAAAAAACTTTTCTTTCTGGAACGTGCCCGGTAGGTTCCACGGGTCCCTAATGGTCAGATTCGGTGTTTTTGACCTCGAAATCCCTCGAGTACCAATTAGGCCAAATCGCAGCTCACGTTCCATTTAACCAAAATGGTTGTGCTAGGTCTAAGCTTGCTGTTTTGACTGAAAAATATTAGCTGAGGGGCGGCCAGCAAAAATGCATTCCATCCCCTATATATTCAACTGTAGGGGTGTGCTAGCTCTTAAAATTGTTGTGCTAGCCTGTGCTAGGTCTAAGCTTGCTGTGCTAGCAATTTGACGGAAAAATATTAGCTGAGGGGCGGCCAGCAAAAATTCATCCCATCCCCTATATATTCAACTGTAGGGGTGTGCTAGCTCTCAAAATGGTTGTGCTAGCCTGTGCTAGGTTTAAGCTTGCTGTGCATAACAATTATCTTTACCAACCCTCAAAAGAACCCAAACGTTAACTTAGCCCCCCCCTCATTTGTGATCTATTATTTTCAAAAATGTAGTTGTGCTAGCTCCAAAGAAGCTGTGCTGGCAGGTATTGCAATTTAAAAAGGTGCGGGGGGGGGGGGGCAGGTTAACGGACCTCTATTTTAATGACTTTAATGTTGTTTACAGCTGTTCTAATTACAGTAATTACAAATGACGGTTTTCAGAGTGTTTGAAGTAGTTTTTAATTGATATTTCAATTTCATTTAATCGGATTTTGTTATTATCAAGGTTTAGTTCCTAATAGCTCGCGAAGTATTACGTGGTAAATATTTTACTTATTTTTTATTTTTTTATTAATTTACACTTTACAAATACCATATGCATGGATATTACATATAAAGAAACAAGAAAAATAAATATTTCTGTTTTTTTCATTTTGTTTTACTATAACTTTTTGTATCGTTTATTGTGTTCACCCACCAGATATATGAAATAAAATTTATACCATTTTTAATCATCCATAACTCTCTGAAACACGATACGAGCATAACTGAGTTTTGCTGCTACTGAGGTAGTGCTAGCGTCGATGTTCACGCTAAACTCCTTGTTGAAATCAGGGCATCTCAAAATAGGTGGCGCAATTAGAGCTTCTTTAAGTGTAATAAAAGCATTGTGCTCTTCTTGAGCCCAATAATATTTAACATTTTTCTTCCCAAGAGACGCTAAAGGTTGGCTGATTTTTGCAAAGTTCGACCCGAACTTCCTATAAAATCCACACAATCCCAAAAAGGCTCCTATATCTTTTACATTTCATGGAATCGTTTTGTTTGTTATCCGGATGGTCTATCTTCCTTCCTTTATAATGGGCCCTAAATATTCAGTTTCTTGTTGTAAAAAAAATTTGGTGTGTGCTTAAGACCGCACGACAGAAGTGAAAACTTCAACATCGTTTGTCAGAATTTCGATCCGACCTTCGTTGCAGAGATACGAGCGAAAAACGGTTTCCCCCCCAAAATCCCCCCTTAAATTATAGTCTCGGTCCCCCCGTATGGTCTAAGGTGGCCCACCATTTCGACCCCGTACCTCTTCCCGTTCTCCCGAAATTAATGATTTAAATTTTTCCTTCTCCCCTCTCCCCTGGCCAAACGGGAGGAGGATACGGAGTCCCGTTTTCGTCCAGGATCTTCTTTTTACCCCGGCTACATCCCCTGAAAATTTCAGCCCTCTACCTATACGGGAACGGTTTTTCCCCCAAAACCCCCCCCCTTTAATTATAGCCCAGGTCCCCCCTGTATGGCCTAAGGTGGCCACCCATAGGGCGAACCTACCATAAAAATTTCGACCCCGTACCTCTTCTCGTTCTCTTGAAATTAATTATTTAAGTTTTTCCTTCTCCCCCCTCTCCTGGCCAAACGGGGGGAGGTACGGGTCCCGTTTTCGTCCAGGATCTTCTTTCTACCCCGGCTACATTCCCTGAAAATTTCAGCCCTCTACCTATACGGGGACATGCCAGTAGAAGGAGCGCTACGTCACATATCCGAGCATGACGCGTGATGCGTGACGGCTCGGTCTCATTCAACCCCCGCAAAATAAAATAACGCAAAACGCGCCTAAAGAAGTTTTCACTTCAAAAAACATTGTGTGTGCTTAAGACCACACGATAGAAGTGAAAACTTCGACATGCGGGGTCATCGTTTATCACAATTTCGATCCGAGCCTTCGTTGCAGAGATACGGGCGAAAAACGATTTTCCCCCTAAATCCCCCCCTTAAATTAGAGCCACGTTCCCCCGTATGGTCTAAGGTAGCACCCCATGGGGCGCACCTACCATAAAAATTTCGACCCCGTACCTCTTCCCGTTCTCCCGAAATTAATTATTTAAGTTTTTCCTTCTCTCCCCTCTCCTTGCCAAACGTGGGGGGGTACGGGGTCCCGTTTTCGTCCAGGATCTTCTTTTTACCCCGGCTACATCCCCTGAAAATTTCGGCCCTCTACCTATACGGGAACATGCCAGTGTAAGGAGCGTTACGTTACATATCCGAGCATGACGCGTGGCGCGTGATGCGTGACGCGTGACGGCTCGGTCTCATTCAACCCCCACAAAAAAAAATTGCAAAACGCGCCTAAAGAAGTTTTCACTTCAAAAACTTAGAACAAAACAACGGACATTTACGTCTATGTACCCACATGCATCAGCCTGCAGCATCTAGCAACAACCTTCGAATCCCACTGATGGATGTATTGAACATATCGAAGCTTACATCACCCGCGCATAAAGCGTTGCACCTTTGCAGCATGGTATTAATTGGGGAAATGTCATTCACACGAGTATAAAACAATTCAGTCTTTAAAATTCCTAAATTTACTTTAGGGACTCCAAAATTAATAAAATTAACAATAACACAGTTTTCGTATTTTAGATTATTCAATATTAATTACGAAAACTGTGATATTGTTAATTTTATTAATTTTGGAGTCCCTAAAGTTAGGCTATCGATAGGCTTATTCACCCTTATTGTTTGGAAAAGAAACAGACATATAAACTGGTTTTATTGATGTGATTCGGAGATCAGGACCCGCCTCGTTAAGTGGAAGGCGACTTCCACGATATGTATTAACAAACAATAATAAGTTAGAGAAAAACACTAACGACACAGATTACTAATTAATTATATAATATATGAAACTGCAATATTTTTGGTTTAAAGTACAGAATAAATTGTATGTATTCAGCAAAAGTAAATGTATTGTAGGATTATACATTTCTTATTCGTTACTTTAAATATTATATAGTTCAGTTTAATAAAACGGTTATAATGTATTTATAAAGTATAAAGTATCCAATTTGAAACTCCCGAAACCGGTAAACCGAAAATAGAATTCTTGTAAGAAAAAGCTCTTTCGCTTTTCATGTGCTTTCCTTAAATGTCCGATTTTAATTAAATATTTTTTATTTATTTATTTATTTGTCCACGTAATAAAAATTACATTTTAAGCATTACTTACTCCTATGCTATGCTAAATCTTAACCACTAACAGTCTTCTACAATAGTAACTACAATTATACATGAAATACACCACTGTACACAAATCAACAAAATCCACATATATAGTTGTGCACCAATTAAAATATAAAATATAAAATTGTCAAGAATGTAGCCCCACTCACCCAGCATCAAAAAATAATAATTTAAAATATATATAAATATATATGGGCTTAAAATTAGTAATGGTAGGGTATCGAGATAACTACTGTTAAAATAAGGTTTAATAAAGCAAGAAATATAATTCCGCCATACGCTTGAATTTAAAATCAGTCACCAATGACGTCATACGCACGGCAGACGAGTTTTAGACAGCGATCGATCATATCTTGTATTCTTTGTATCATGGCTATACTCGTTGGTTTGTTTGGTTATACTCTGCTTCAATCAAACCAGAGATAAAATAATCTCTGAATCAAACTATTCAATCCTTTGTCAAAGTATTCAATCTATGGTAACAGGCTTTGACAAGGGAATGGAGGTAACAGGTAACACCAATGTTACCAATAACAATGGCTATGTTCATCGGCACTTAGCATATTACGCTATCGCTTTTAAGTGCTAACAGTCCCGTTGATCGACAAGGCACTCTCCTATGCGGAAAAGTCTACTGTCAAAATCAAAAGGTGTTATTCATAACATAACCTATTTGTTGACTTCCGATTCGTCTTCGGTCGAGAGTGCACGTGTCGGGTATCGGCCATTTTGTTCCAGCTTCATATACATATATGTTAGTTTTGGGAATTCATGGTGAACTTTCAGGGACCGGGTAGTTTTCTCCCCGAGGAAGATTCGGACGTCCAGCCGGAGGTTTGAGCCCCGCGCAAGCATCAGATTTTTATGTTTGTGAACGTCCAGCCGGTGGTGTTTGAACCTGCAGCACTTACGTCTGGAGACTATCCCATAACTCTCAGCACCATGCCTAAATTTACTTTTTACAGACCCTCCGCTCGCTACGGGGACTCAAGAAAAGGAAACTAACCAGGTGCTAACCCAAACTAACCCAAGACATACTCAAAATCAAGAAAAAAAAACTGTTTAGAAATATAACCTTAAAAAAAATAAAAAGAAACTGATGGGGTTTGAACTCGCGTTGCCGAAGTGAAGGCCAACGATGCAAACCTCTAGACCATCAGAGACATACAAACGATTTGTTACATCACGAAGTACATGAAAACAGCTGACTGCTGAGAGTTATGGGATAGTCGCCAGACATAATATAAAACAAGCCGTGCAAGTACAAGTCTGAGCCCCCAGGAGTACATACTCGACATACTGGAGGCTCTAAAAATAGTATCTCTATCCACCAAGGTGTAACCAATGTAGAAGGGTCGCTCTACCTCTTGCTAAGCCTGGTCATTGCTAGCTGAATTGTCTCAAGAAAAAGGCCAATAGAGAGTTTACTACTACTACTATAACCTATTTGTGTATTTTTTGTTTTGTTTCTTAAAAAATAGTTTCTATAACCCTTGTCTCTGCTATAACTATACGTTCGTCAGCTAGGCAACAAGCCATTTTTTCGAATCTAGTTAAATTTTACCTCTTTTCGAATTCCTAATAGTAATTTCTGCAAAAATCGCTTACTTTTATGTTTATGTTCGAGAATTATGTTGTTGCCATTACAAGCAACGTCCCCCCTTGCATCATAGGTGACCACAGTCCAGTTAGATGCTATAAATGCGTCACTATTGTCCATTTTTTACATAACTAACATAAATCTGCATAAACAAACAATTTAATAATTAAAATTTAAAATGTAAGGTTAGTTTATTATTTGAAATTATTCGCCATTTTGGTGCCAGCGTAGCCCGCTGACTATAAAAGCGCTTTTATTTAGCGCTAACTACGCTAACGTTCGTTTTTCTGCTGAGGTGTAGTTCAATACCGATTTGGCGGTTAGTGCTTGTAAGCGCTAACAATCGCTAAGACCCGTTGAACATAGCCAATGCGTAGGGAAAGTAGGGAAATTTTAATATACAAACGGGCGATTTTTTTTTCAAAAGATTAACGTTAACATCACTGATAGTGATACCCTAGTCTCTAATAGTGATGGGCATAACCGAATTATTTTGAATATTTCCCTCATGTATAAAAAATCCCATTAGAGGAGTGCAATTCTCGGAAAATTACAGTGATAATTGCACTGTAGAAACCGAAAGAGCACGGCGATAATTGCATCGTACGTATCTATGGTAATTCCATTGTAAACTTACGATGACAGCGACAATTTATAAATAACGTCAAAGTCATGTGAATATATTATCATTTAAAAGTGTCTCGTTTCGGATAAAAAAAAAAACGTATTTTTGCGTCTCTTTGCTTTGTTTACTTCGGTTACATGTACGTTTTTGTATTAAAAAGGAATAAAAATGTAGTTTTTAAAACCATGTCCCTATTCGGAAAATATTCCCCCGAATTACACTCGTGCATCAAAATAACCAGATAATTTTGCATTCGAGCGTGTTGTCTTAGAAAAACTGCATTCGGTCATTTTCATATTTTGGAAAATATGAAAATAAACTCATGCAGTTTTTAGACAACACGCTGTCATGCAAAATTATCGGAAATTTTGATGCACTTGTGCAATTACTTCCGATAACCGCATTATTTGTATTCAAATAATATTAATAACCGAATGATTATTTGAATAATCATTCGAATAAACTCAGGTTAGCGATCGCAGCCGGTTAGGAAGGAGGTTCAGCGTCATCGGCATCGTATTCGTAACTTTAATTGTTATTAAGTAAGGGGCTAATAACAATAGAATACGAGTAAATATTTGATTACGCAATATTATTGAACAAAATAAAATAAATAGCATTTTACGTTTTTAAATCAAAAATACTTAAACTCCAAAATATTGTGTTGATTACAGTAATGAACATAATTATTAAAAATCTACTTTGCAAAAAAGTCTTTCTCTCTGGCGATGTATTTATAGTATTATAATAATATTAATAATTAATAGTACATATTATATTGTTATAGTTATATTACGACTTATGTATTGCTCTATTGCTCCTACATTGTAGATTCCAATCTATAACCTAAAAACTAAACAAACATTAGGTGATAATTGGTGTTATGTATTGGAAAGCAGGCCGTATTCATTACGAAGAAGTATATGAAAGATGAAAGAAATAAGAAATATGTGGGGCTGCTTGCTAATCGCAACAAAAAATCAATCAAAAGCGACCGCCTGTTATTTTGATTATTCGAGCTAAAACATCGAAACTTGCTTCATAACTCATAACCAAATTAAAACCGCTCCTTGCTCCTTGATCATTCGACGAATCGACGCGACAGCGAGGCTTGTTCCTTCATAGTTCGTGTTCCTATTTGAATTCGTACGTATTAGGTTCAGGTTATTTTTCATTCGAATACCTGTGAAATGAAAACCGAATAAGGCCGGTCGCATACTTACGGGAACTCCATCAGGTTTCCTGACACGGTAACCTAACCGGACGACCGGAAGGGTTATTTTATCATTGTATATGTGTATACAGCGCACACAAACGATTTGGAAGTGATCCGAACATACGATCTAAATTCACCGAGACTGCTTCAGGTTGGCGGGTTAGGAAAATAATCGAATCAAACTATCGGAAGGCGCGCTATGAATGCTTTTGTTACCACGTGCAGCAAACGTCCGACTGGCTCACTAGGTTTTGGCGGAAGTTTTTCAGATAGAACATCTTGTATATTCTGCGTTGATGTTAACAATAATTGTTGATCTAAACAAAGTCAATTAAAATCATGTGTGATATGGAAAATATTATCGATGCGATTGAGAAATACCCCTGCCTCTGGGTGATAAACGAGAAGTCACAATCGCGATCTGAAAGACATCGCATGGACTGAAGTTTGCAAAGAGGTTTGGGAAGACTGGGAAACCACTGAACCATCCCAAAAAAAGAAAAATCGAAAGTTTTTTATACCTTTATTAATGCACTTGAGGAATTAGGAAGTTATTTATTATTGTATTTAAATGGCATTAGAATTTCACCTGCCTCCGGTGAGTTGAAGTATTGTGCAAAGCTATCTCTTATATTACGAGCAAGACATGGCAAAAAGCTCATCGTTGTCATCTATTTTAACTTTAACCTACACGACGAGAAGAACTAATCTAATCTGATGCGAATCGAAACCGAACGTCATGTATGCGAGGTTTGTACGGTCCGGTAATCTTGTTCTTGTTCTTGTTAATGGCTTTGCTGTAAGGCAATCCGCCAGCACAACATCACAACTCGGTATTGACCAGGATGTTGTCTGGCTCTAAGCC
>MU182383.1:202464-217828 GCA_016904865.1 Pissodes strobi | reverse complement strand
CAACATCACAACTCGGTATTGACCAGGATGTTGTCTGGCTCTAAGCCATATCCAGACCACTGAGATTGTCACTAAAAAACTTTATTTTATTGTTAGCTTCAAAAGTACTGTGAGTAAATCTTAGAGATGGGCTTTCTCCAGAAAACTTTTGTATGAGGTTAACTGTTAGCAAGACATAACAACATAGGTATCACAAATGGAACAATATCTTCAGACAGACAACACAAACATACACTGAAAGGAAAGGATAACAATTAGTTAAGCATTGGGTATAATTATAAATTAGTTCTTTTATATTTTTCTGTCGGACATATTCAGGGCACTTTTTGTCAGTCGATTTGTGGAGATCCTTACAGAAGAAACATTTAGTTTCACAGGATAGTTCCTCTTCCTCTGGACTGTGCCTCATATCTCCGCAGTTGACACATCTTCCTTTACCTGTACAGTTGTTTTTTGTATGACCATATCTTAGGCATTTAAAACATTGAGTAACAGGCCAAATATATACGTCAACGAGTTTAGGTAAGTCATAGAAATTAACTGTTTTGGACATTTGAACTCCTTTAAAGGTAAAGAGCACAGAACCTGTAGGCTCATAAGAAACCACATTATTTTTGATAACCCTTCTTTTTAGTCTTCTAACGCTTAAAATCTCTACATGTTCTATCCCAGTCTCACAATTCAGGAGCTCCTTCTCACTCAGATCTGTGTCCAATTGCCTGCCGACGCGACGAAATTTTATATCGCTTATCCAATAAGGTTTTATTTTTAAGAAAGGAATTAGCTGAATTAAAATTAATAAACTCGACTGCGATCCTGTTCATACCTTCACTAGCTGTTTTTTTAATATCTGTTAGTTTAAGATTAAAGATATAATTATATGGCCATTTACGCTGAATTACTGTTTTTATAACTCATATTATTATTCATCTTATTGTATTAGTCATATGCAAGCTCAGCAAAATCTTGAACATTATATATACGTAGCATGCCTAATGTAGGTTAGTCATTAAGAAAGCTTTGTACTGAACACTTTGTAACTCGAAATAAAACTTTTTAAAAACAAACGTTTTCGGAAAGTAAATAATATTATATCTCTGGATATTTTTATATTATTAACCCAGGCGTTGGTACGGTGGGGTATCATATACCCCAGTGAAATTAAATTGTAATCTTCAACTAAACCTGTAATAAGTATGTATTCAACGCTTGAGTACCTTCATGTTAAAGCTACCAAAGGGCGCAGCTAGAACACCGTTGTAATAATTCGTCAGTCGTGGTCTGCACTCCCAGTTAAAGTGTACCCCACAACACTATACAGCTATACCCCAGTGTACTAATATCATTACCACTAAATTTGTTGTATTGTACAAATAAATAATTTATGGAAATTTAAGTTATATAATATAGTTCTAGTGATTCTACGAATTGCACGAGGTAGGAATAATGTATTGTTTGTGTCTACACGTAGTAGTAAAACAGTTTTGATTTCAAAGGTATTAATATTTTTTGTAGAATGTCTTACGCGACGGAACAAAATAACTTGAGCAAACTATGGAAAGACTTCGGTGAAAAGACAAAAGTTTTCATGAAGATGTTATCTGTGTCCAAGAAAGCAAGATCGAAAGTCGTTTTACGTGTGTAATTCGTGCAAGCTTTATATATGCATGGATTACTGCACTCACATTTATGACAAATGTTCTCTCAGAGAGAACATTATCTCTCTTGGATATACCGTAAGATGAACGTGTTTTCATAAGGAAATATTTTCATATGTTTTTTATGTGAATGTCACGTTGAGCATACATGTGTGTATAGTTTGCTCCCGTTTAAACGTTCATATTACGAGTTTTTAAAAAATATTAATTGGTGGTTTCTGTTATGGATAACAGTAACGGCAACGGAAAGCCGACCGTCCGGTTGAAAAAACCCATTAGTGTAAAAAGTGTGTATAAACAAAGAAGTAATTCCTTAGAAACACTAAATTTATCAAAAAATGATATCGAGGAAATAATAGGATCCAAGGTCGGTACGGTGTTGACAAATATTCCAACTCAAGTGGATATCAAAATAAACACTGATAAGCAAACAATGGAGTGCTCGGACAAAACACCGATACCGGGTACATACGAAAATTTCAGTTTTAGCGACGAAACGATTTCGGACTCGATTTTTAAACCAACGAAGTCTGTTTTGAGAACACCGCCAAAAGATAACGAAAAAATACAAAATCAAACCTTAGAAGGTAACCACAATAAAAGACATCGTTCAGACACAACTCCTGAACAAGAAAACAGCTACAAACGCCAATGTGAAGATAACCGCAATGAAAAGGAAATAATTAACTTGGAAGCAAAGGTAGAAGAAAAATCTCAAATTTACTCTGAAGAATTAATAAGTAATTTTTTTTCCATAATGGATAATATCAACGACACCATGAGTAAGGGCAATGTAGAAAATGAAAAATTTTGCCTACCTCCAAATTCCCAAACAATAATACAGAATGCGCAAGCAGATATCTGTAAACTCTTTACTATGTTAACTTTTAAAACTGGGGAAATAGAAAAAGAGAATTTAGTACTTAGAAATCAACTTACTAATTTAAAAACAAAAAACGGCGAACTTATTTCACCAACCCCACTATCATACGCACAAGTTACAGATGCGAATGGGAAAGTCAAAGCACAGGAAAAGCACACGGAAAATACTTTTAAGAAAGAAGAATGGATAACGCCAAAAACAACAAAAAAACACGAGACGATAATAAATCTGGACAATACAGACAACCCACAGGAATCATTCAAGTCATTTAAACAACAAATAAACATAAAAGATGTAGGAGGCGGTTTTAAAAACATCAGGCAATCCAAAAACGGTGCAATTATAGTTGAAAGTCATGATAAAAACCAGCAAGAAAAATTAAAAGAAGCTATAAAAAACATAGACAAAATAAAGTTTAGGGAAAATCAATCATCTGACCCAATGATCATGATAACAGGTATTGGAAAAGGTTTTTCCGATGACGAATTTTTAGAGGAGCTAGAGCGATTAAATCCTGATATCACTGAGGTACTGCAAACAACTATAAAGGATAAGATGAAGGTAATAACAAAGCGACAGTGTAGAAATCCAAGCAAAGAAAATTGGATTTTGCAAACATCTCCGAATATCGCCAAATGCTTCCTGAAAAGAGGCACCGTTTACTTTGACCTAGTTACCGTGTTTGTTCAAGAACATTTAAATTTAGCCATGTGCTTTAAATGCTGTGGTTTTGACCATGTAGCAAAATATTGCACAGGAAAAGATTGTTGTTTTAGATGTGGAGGTGAGCATAGTGCACAGTACTGTGAAGAAAGAAACTTAAAATGCCCGAACTGTCAAAAACTGAAAATACCCGGAAACAACCATTCCGCAAGAGACACCAATTGCCCTGTTTACAAAAGACGTCTAGTCAGATTTAGAAACAATGTGAATTATAATGGGGATTTTTAACAAATAAACAATCAGACACTGCTAAACATTTAAAAAGAAATTTGGATAACCGATGTGTAAATATTAATTTAATTCACCAAAATGTTCAGTCACCAGGCAATTCTGTGGGCCCAATAAAGTATAGTATGATCAGTGATAAATCTCAGGCTAGGGATATGTCACCGGCTTGCTATGAAACTATCAAAATTGCCCACCAAAATATCCAATCTCTAAAGAACAAAATAGAATTGGTTGAAGTGTTTTTGGAAGAAGAAAATTTAGATTTATTATGTTTGTCTGAAAGTTGGTGTTTGGATAGTGAAATTGATTTTCTTAATGTCAATGGCTTTAAAATAGCGGATTATTATAATAGAACAATTAATAAACACGGCGGCGTATTAATTTTAACTAAAAACACTTTAGAATTTAGTCAGGTAGATGCCGTTCACAAGTTTTGCATTGAGTTTGTTTTTGAGTGTGCTTGTATTAGGATATGTGTCAACTATATAAATGTATGTATTTTATGCCTATATCGTTCACCTTTGGGACCAAAGGATGATTTTTTTCATCAGTTTGAGCAGTGTCTGTCATGTATATGTGAAGCGTATCCTTTTTGCAGACTGGTTGTTGTTGGTGACTTTAATATAAATCTTTTTCAAGATAATAATGAAAAAAATGAACTTTTGGATATGCTTTATTCTTTTAATATAACCCCCGTTTTTAACGAACCAACTAGGACTACTGCCATATCTTCTACAGCCATAGATTATATTTGTACAAATTTTAATGACAGCCTCATTGCCTGTATTGTAGCTGAAAATGGACTATCTGACCATACATTTCAAAAAATTGAATTTGCCTACATTAATGACATTTCACATGCAACTTACTTAGCAAGATCTTTCTCAAATAAAAACAAAAACACCTTCCTAAATTTTCTAAAGGCTGAATGTTGGTCAGAACTCTACAATGGAGGTAGTGATATAAATGATATGTTTTCTATTTTTATTGGAACTTTGGATTATTACTATAATATTAGTTTTAGATATGTAAGAAAAAGAAAATCAGATTTTAATTGCAAACAATGGTTAACATTAGGTTTAAGAACATCATCCAAAAACTTAAAAAACCTACATGCAAAGGTAAAAAGAGGTTTAGCATCTTTGGAATTTTATAAAAAATATAAACTTATTTATAGGCGTTTGTTAAGGGCTGCAAAAAGAAAATACTATGACAACAAAATTATCTATTCTAATAACAAATCAAAAACAGTCTGGAATCTAATAAATAATACAATAAAAACCGATCAAAAAAATAAAACTAATTGTATTATAAATAATGGTATTACGTATACAAATTCAAGGGACATAGCTGAACAATTTAATTCATATTTTGCTGACATTCCTAGAAAATTATATGACAAACAACAATCTTTTGATAATATTGATGGCCATGGAAGAAATTTAAGCTTTTTTACTGATAAATCAATCTATTTGTATAGGGTGACTGAAAGTGAAATGAGTGAATCAATAAACAATTTGAAAAATTCTAATTCAAGTGGCCATGATGAATTTTCCTCCTCTATTATAAAGTATTGTAGTAAACAGTTATGTGGACCTTTAACATACTTGCTAAATTTATGTTTTTCTCAAGGTGTTTTTCCAGATTTTCTGAAAGTTTCAAAAATCATTTGTTTATTTAAGAAAGGAGATTGTAAAGACATTGTAAATTATCGTCCAATTTCACTATTGTCCATATTTTTAAAAATTTTTGAGAAAATAATTTTGAAACGTATGGTTAACTTTCTGGAAAGCTTCAACATATTATCACCCACGCAGCATGGTTTTCGCAACAAAAAATCAACTACTACAGCATTATGTTCCATTTTAGATACTATATATAAAAGGCTAGATGCGAATGACAAGGTTATGGCACTGTTTGTCGACCTAACCAAGGCATTTGACTGCGTAGACCATGATCTTTTACTGCAGAAGATATATGAGTACGGTATTCGTGGAAACTGTCATAATTTGTTAAAGATATATTTAAAAAACCGTAAACAATTTGTTCTTTTTGAAGCGTCTGAGTCTGCGCAGCTAGATGTTAAGTTTGGCGTTCCACAGGGAAGTGTTCTGGGCCCTTTACTGTTTCTAATGTATATTAATGATTTATCGACCTGTTTGACAGCATATCACTGTGAATTTGCTGATGACATATCAGTTCTGTCAACAGAGTCCAGTGAACTTGAAATGACAAATAACTTGCAACACAATCTTAATCAACTATCCCATTACTTCAATTTAAATAGGCTTACATTAAATCAAAACAAAACATATATTTTGCAATTTCATCCAATTAATAGTAACTACACAAAGAGTCACTTAATTAAGTTAAATAATAAATCAATAGAACAGGTAACATCCTTTAAACTGCTGGGCATCTACATTGATATGTCGTTGAATTGGAAAGAACATGTTAATAATATTTGTAAAAGATGTTCAAGCCAATGCTTTGCATTGAATCGTCTAAAACAAGTCCTAACCAGGGAAGTTTTGAAAATATTTTATTTTTCATGTTTTGAATCCATAATTCGTTATGGTGTCATTCTCTGGGGTGGCGCATCAGCTGCCATCAGAGTCTTTCGAATGCAAAAACGAGCTATTAGAGCAATGTTTGGCCTTGGGTATCGGCAATCATGCAGAAATACTTTTAAAAATGAATCTTTAATGACTTTGCCTTCTTTGTATATTTTTGAGTTACTCAAATTTGTAAAACAGAATATTCGTATGTTTAGAACACAAAACTTTTACCATGAATATAATACAAGATTTGGCAGCAACCTACAACATGATCTTCATCGCCTAGAATTGTACAAATTAAACCCTTATTACATTGGTACCATATTGTTTAATAAAATTCCAAATAACATAAGAGAACTTAGCAATAATGAATTCTATACCAGTTTAAAGCGTATATTATTAAATAACGCTTTCTATAGTATTGATGAGTTTATTAACTACAATTTTGGTTATGAGGATGCTGTTACTGCAAGTGTGTGTTAGTATTTGGTAGTTTTTAGTTTTCTTAGTTCTTAAGACCTTTGTGACGTGTCCTATATCCTTTATTGTGATCTTTGGATTAATAAATGCATTTCATTTCATTTCATTTCATTTCATTTCATATGTGTTTATATTTATAGGAAATGAATTTAGTTTTCATCAAATAATAATTTGTTCAAATCGGGATAATTTTAAAGACGTCTCTGTATTGCTTAAATAGCAAAATTAGTTTCCTTCACATCACAATAACTTGGAATGTTTTTTGTGCTAGTTATACCCGAGTATAACAAACCAACTATACTCTGATCTGACTGGTAGTCAGAATTCTGGTTTTGTTTTGCTAGAACGCGTATATTACAATGCGCAAACTCCGGATGGTTTTGTACCGTTTGAAATCGCTGCTAGAACAAACCTAATATGAATGCCTCACGTCTAGTCAGTCACATCATAATAGGTCTGTTCTAGCAGCGATTTCAAACGGTTTCAAACCGTCCGGAGTTTGCGCATAACGATATAAGCGTCGCTTATATGACTATGCGCAAACTCTGTACGGTTTGGAACCGTTTGAAATCGCTGCTAGAACAAACCTAATTTATCTATGAGTTACGTCAACTTACGTCATATGCCACAGCCACGTGTGACATTTCTTGTATATTTAAAAAAAAGGTTCCATCAAAATAATATACATTTAGCTTTCACTATAAAAGCCTTGAAACGAATGAATCGCTATCGCTAGGATATTGGTATTGGTTATTTTAGTTATTTTGAGCACGTTGCACTGTTTGTTGCATCATCCTACTCAATCTTGCAGTCGTCTACCAAATTTTGTACTTATTTCTCTTCCTTACCTGTTTTATATTTATTTGTTTTTGGGCATTTTTAAGTGCAGTATGTCTACTAAAGAATTTTTGGAACAACAAATTAGGGAGCAAGGGGACTTAGTTAGAAAATTAAAAGCTACTAAGGAAAGTAAAGAACGGGTAAGTTACTAAGCTATAAATTTATTTTGCTATGCCCAATACCTATATGATAATGTTTTAAATTTTGAACAATTTAAATATTTTAACTTACTTATTTTTGATAAATATGTTAGGTAAATACAATTGAATTTTATTAAGCAACATTTCGAAAAATCTCTAAAAGTCAATAATGATTTTAAATACTTTCCTAGGTAGCTGCATGGTAAATTCTCAGTTAGTATACAGTCAAAAAAAAACAGTAAAACACCATTAAAGCGTCAGCATATCAATATTAAAATTTTTGTTACTTAGTTAACTAAATTATTTATTTTATAATTTAATATGTAACTAAAGTTAGGTTATTCAATATCCTGATTGCTTATGAAACATCATATGCATAATAATAAAGGCTTGAACACTTAATTAATTGTGTGTTACTTCATGTATGTAATATTGTGTTGATGTTCCCAATGGTCTCTAAATTTTAGGGAATGACAGATTCAAATTGGGAGGAAATGTAGGTATGTACTGTAGGCATGTTTTTCTCGTCCAAAACTATTTGTATGTAAATAAATAAATAAATACCACATTTGAGCTGAAAAAAAGCCCCCAAAGTTTCAGTTTTGACACAAATTTCATGGACCACTTTACAAAGCCCTAGAAATATAGGTGGTTCTAGTAAAGTTAACGATGTACAGAATTTTGCACTTTCTGCAAATGCGTGAAAATATTACCTAGATACTATGTTGGGATTTGGAACCTTCTGCAAAATGCACTAAAACTGAGTTTTATCCACAATAGCGAAGCAGAATTATTGCACTTGATGTGCGTTTCGTTAACCATCAGGAAATTATTAAAAATGGGTAGCGAAACGCGCGTCGAGTGCAATAATTCTGTTTTGGTATTGTGAAAACTCCGTTTTAGTAGAAAATTTTAAGTAGGAAACGACTCTACACTATCATGGAATGATACAGTCCATGATATCTTGACAAACATGTCTCGTTACTCATTTGTGTTATGGCGTTTAAGATCATATGTCAGTAAACAGATACTATTATCCTATTAGTATGCCTACGTTGGCTCAACACTGTCGTATGGCATGATTGGCATGGTGTGTTGGGGCAATAGCAAAAGAATTAATGAAGTTTTAATCTCGCAGAAGAAAATAATAAGAACAATTACATTTAAAAAAATTACCTTCTCATGTCGTCAATTGTTCAAAGATCTTAACATTCTTACTGTAATATTGATATATATTTTACAGTGTGCTCTTTATGTAAGAGATAAACTTCATACATTTCAGAGCGCGGGTGACATGCCGCATGACTATTCACTGAGAACACCAAATATTCTCCGATTGCCCCAACACTGACTGTCCTGCACAGCGGATAGCAGTTATATAATGCCTATTAAGCTGTACAACCACCTGCCTGTACATATTAAAGAAAGGATTAGTAGAGATATTTTTAAAATAAAATTAAAAAGGATATTGTTGAATGACAGTTTTTATTCTGTTCAGGAATATTTTGACTGTACATTTTAAGTGTATGTGATTCCTTCGAATTACTAGTATTTTAATGTGTGTGTGTATCGATGTGTGAATGGCGCTGAGGGAGTGAATTGTACGAGGAATTGTATGACATGTTGGTAATTTTATTATTTTTATTGTAGTTTAGGTATTTTAAATTTTTCTTTGACAAATCACATATCTCTGTAAAAATTGATCAAATTGTGGATGAATTAAATAAATAAATAAATAAATAAATAAATTTGCATAGAATGAGATACTTCTGTTTTGTCCTAACACAAAGCGACAGATAGCCCGATTAAATAACTTAAAATTTTACTTCTAAATATCCTCCTTGTCACAATACAATAACCAAAACTGACTTTTAAAAAGCACGTTGTTGCCAGATATATTCTTAAAACATTTGCTGTAATGTCATTAACAAAACTCATTAGTAAAAATAATGCACAAATAAGGCTTTTATGTTATCGTGCATGTGTGCACAAATCTCTGTATATTTAAATAAATTATGACAATATAAAGAGAGAATAAGTGATTTCTGACTACATTGTGTTTTAGTTGAATAAAGGGGAAGAGCTGCCAGCTGCTTTTACTTTTTAAATAAAAAAATATGAAAGTTAAACTTCAGTTTTAAAACAAAAAATAAAACAAATAAAACAAAAAAGAATTGGGAAATAGTTAATCAAGTAATAGGTAAAGCCAACTTATTGCAAAGTAATACTGAAATTGATCCAAACATTCTTAATAACTTTTATTGCACAATAGGGGACAAATTAATCGCAAATTTAAATTCAAAGAAGGATGGAGTATCTAGTCGATATTAACGTTCCTGAAATTTTTATTCTTGAAAGCACAAATGTGGAAGAAATAAAACAGATTTTTAAAGAAACAAAAAACAAGAATTCCGCAGATTATGATGGAATCTCGACAAGAATGTTGGAGTGCTTGCTGGAGTCCGCATTGTATGCCCTTGCATGTGCTATTAACCATTCATTTGTTGTGGGTGAATTTCCAACGTGTTTAAAAGGTGCCGTGGTTTTTCCGTTATTTAAGGGAGCGCCTCGGTGGTGTAGAAGGCAGAGTGACTGCCTGTCATTTCTGCGCTGCGGGTTCGATTCTCGTCGGTCGCGACATATGTTTTGTTTATTGTTTTTTATTAATTTACCTTTTTTTCTTCATTTTGGGTTAGCCTTGGGTTAGTTTTGGTTAGTACTTGGATAGTTCTAGTTGATTGAGCCCCCGTAGCGAGCGAAGCGAGCGGAGGGCCATGCAAAGCCATAATAATGCCTATTGATATTTATATTATAGTCGCCTTATGACAAGATGATTCGGATTGCGGTACACTACGTGAGATATGAATATACCGCCCGCAAGTTTTTCTTTTATTGGATTAGTTAGTTTTTGGCATGCCTTGGGTTAGTTTGGGTTAGTGTTTGTTGGTTGCGCCCCGCAGCGAGCGGAGGTCATTGTATGAAGTGAAAATGTAAAAATACAAACGTAAACATTAAACAACGCATGTTGCGCCATAAACCGTGCCGTATCTCAGTTCTGTCTGACCAGAGTGTAGTACTCATCAAGAGGGTATAGAGGATTCCCAGACAAGAGCCTACTAGGATGCATATGAAACACGGAGGTGTGTGTATACTACTCGACAAAACTTTGAAACATTATGAAGAAGTTCCAGAAGTAAAGGGGTTTAGTGTTGAAGGTCAAGGTGAATTTTGTTCTATCAGGAATGTAAGAGAAAATGTAATAATTGTCTATGTTTATCGTACTTTTCTTAGAAACTTTGATATATTTCTTGAAGTTTTTGAGTTAGTTTTACAGTATATATTTAAAAGGTATAAGAATTTTGAATGTAATGTTTTATATTGTGGTGATTTCAATGTTGACTTTTTAAATACCAGCAATGAACGAAAGAGACTAGTGAGTTTATTTACCTCTTATAATTTTCAGCAAACTATTCTTGAACCAACTAAGGTAACTAAAAAGACCCGATCATGTTTAGATAATATTTTTGTAAATTTTTCAGATTTTAGAAATAACTCAGTGGTGGTATCTGCCCTATCTATATCTGTATCTGTTTAAAATCCACAAGAATCTGCCATCATGATAACCTTATTAATAGATCCTCTAATAAATCAAAAACAGTGTGGTCAATCATTAATAATATCAAAAATCATAAGTCTTCAAGCAAGAAATTTGAGTTTCTCAGAGAGGATGGACAAAAGGCTTCTGATCTGGAAATAGCCAACACCTTCATTGATATGTTTACAATGGCCTACTCGAGTGGGGGTAATATTGATGGGAAATACTTGGAAGAAATAGTGAGGTTTTGTAATGCGTCTCTATTCCTCAATCCTTTAACACCGCAAAATGTTGAATCTTTGTTTCTGCAACTAAAAAATAAAACATCGACAGGACTGGATAATATAAGTAACAACCTACTTAAAAGTTGTAAATCTGAATTGTCACCTATTATGTGTTTTCTAATAAACCTAATGTTTTCGAAAGGTAAATTTCCAGATGACCTAAAATTAGCAACTATTACTCCAGTATATAAAAAAGGAGAGGCAAATAACTATGCTAACTATAGACCAATTAGCCTCCATACAAGTATGTCAAAGATCTTGGAACTGGCTATCAAGGACCAGATTTTAGGAACCAAAATATTATCCAGTTGTCAACATGGTTTTACTAAAAATGCCAGCACTGAGACTGCTCTTTCCTCATTTATGAAAACAACTATAAATTCTTTAGATAAAGGTGCATATGCTTGTGGCCTTTTTATTGACTTATCCAAAGCTTTCGACACCGTCATAAAATCATAAAATTCTCCAGCACAAATTGGATAGATATGGAATAAGAGGTCTTAGAATCCTATCTCACAAATCGTCGACACTTTGTGAGTTTGAATGGGGTAAATAGTAAAACAAGAATTATTTCTCAGGGTGTTCCACAAGGCTCAATTCTGGGTCCTTTATTTTTTAATATTTATGCCAATGATCTCATTTCATTTATTGCTGAAGAAAATGTACAAGTATTTTGTTATGCACATGATACTAATATTCTGATTACATCAAACAGATTTGAGAATACTTTGCTGGGGGAACTGTTCACAAATTCAAAGGGTTTTTCTGCTACAGTAGTATGCTGTGAGAGTTTTATTCAATCTAAGCAGAAGAGAATCATCTGACAAACAGGATATTGACCGTTTTTTCTGTTTACATCCTGGAAGTCTGTGTTTATGGGTATACAAACCGTCAAATATTTGATAGCATTCAGGTTAATCATGGCTACAATACAAGGGGAAATAATAATTTAATACCTCCACCTCATCGTACTACAGCTTTTCAAAAATGTTTTTATTTCAATGGTTTTAAATTTTTTAATCACTTAGATGACTGTATTAACCCATTAGTGCATAAAGTTTAGCAAGATTAAAACTAATGTTATTTTTATGAATTCTGACATATTTTATTACAACATAAAGGAAATGAATCAAAAATTTATTTTTTCTTACAAAAAACAAAAAATACAGGTCATCCGATATATGCAAACTGACTAGATAAGGAAATTAAAATGTATGATAATTTTTGAAACAATGATTTGGATGCAGTCCAACTTGGCATTTGGAGCAAATAAATTTGTTCTTACTCCCGCAATTTCTACACAGTCTTTCAGTATTTACATAGTCTGGCCAGTGATCGCGACCATCGTAACGAACATCGTTCACTGAATTCTGTAGTATTTCTTCTTTCATCGGCTGAGTGTCGTGTGTTTTCATGAGACAGTTTACTAGGTTTCTTCGAAAATTTATCAAAGAATCACAACCTTTTTCTATAGGACATATCCTTTTCACCAACAGCCATGCATTGGTTACTGAAACATCCAGCAAGTAACAAAATATGGTCTACCATATTCTGGTTCTATATTTGGCTACGAATTGGTCCATTTTGTCAACGCCGCCCATGCCACTATTGTATTTTTGGAATAGTAAAGGTTGAACTACAGCAATTTTTCCCTTTGAACCTTTAGACCATCTGTAACATTTTCCTTCGGCAATGAAATCAAAATTTGTTGCACAAGTCATTAATTTATTATTTTTCATCTCACTAAACATACCTCGTTTTCTCTTCCCGACCTAAAGTCATACGAACCTCTACCTAACTTCTCCATCTTTGATTTTTCCGTCAATGGACGTTTTTCAACTCTATTGTTGTGAATAGTGCCAGTCGCGCAGTAACCAAGTTGTGTCAACTGCCATGCCGAAATAGGCTAACGTACGAAAAGTAGTTGTCGAAAAATAATTTAAGGAGGTATTCTGGAAGTCGTTATCAGAGATAATACAGTATCACCTCCTAACCCAAAAACATTTTCCTTGTCGCTTCATATAAGTATATAATTGTTATATCGTGGTGAAATAGTCAAATACGTCATTTCCGGAAAAGTCGAGTTTGGGGAATTTCATGAAATCATGAAATAACTAGGTTTTTTAAAAAGTGTGACGTATTTCACTATGAGTCTATGACACATAAATAAAAAGTGTCAATTTATCTTTGATAGTTCGCATACGGAAAAAGTTGGCAATATAGCATACAATCCGATATATCGGATTTCAATTTTAGGCTCACATATTTACATAATATTGTAAATTTATGAGCAGATTACTACGCGATCATGTCAGGTGGTTTACTACACATACAAATTTCACTAATTTTGAGGTCGACGTTGTCAAAAAATTAAAATAAAATGGAAAATACTTGCCCTTGTCGTCTCGTTGAATAGAGCCATGGATCCATGTTGCTTTTAGTGCAGTTTTAACTTCCTTTAGGCATTTATGCATAGAAATAGGTCTCTATGCATTTATGGCACCGTAAAAAGTAAATAAATAAGAAGTTTGCACCTGAAACATGTCACTATCGCCTGTTACAAAAGAACAAAAGCCAGTTTAGGCTTATACAAAAGTAGGGTTGCATAAATACGACATACGATTTATCGGATCTTATGCACTAATGGGTTAAATCAGCTCCTACAGTGTCAATATTTCGGAAAAGACTAAAAGATAGATTAATAACTAAGGTGTGTTATAGCTTAAGTGAATTTTTTACAAATTTTTAGCACTTTTTGTCTTTGCTGTAAGTAAAATCATAGTTTAGTGTATATAATGTTTGTCTCTGTTTTTAGTTTGTTGACTTTTGATATTTTAATAAGCTCTTTTTCTTATATGTACCTAACTGATTTTAGCACTGTATTTTTATTTTAATCATGACGTATTCTTCAATTATTTGTACTTAAGCTAATTCTGTGCATCTGTAAATTGAAGAAATAAACATATTATTTATTTATTTATTTATTTTATCTGATCACTATTCTCACTTAATTAGCCTTAATAAATGTGTAGGTAATGCAGCTGTGGCTGCTGAGGGTTATATTGCATCTAGGTCTTTTTCGGCGGCTCGCCTTGAGCAATTCTATCAGGATATCTGTAACTGTGACTGGTCTGCTCTGCTGGGGATGATTGATTAAAAAAGTAACTAAACCCAATACCAAACATGCATCTCTTTTTGAAAGCTTTCAGTCTAAAACTGAAATTTGAAATGATGTACTAAATGTCCTGATATAAAGCAAAGCAATGGTATTAGTTATCAAAATATGGATTTGAATGCTGATAGTATATTCTTTGATCCAGCAACACCTTTAGAGATAATGAATTTTATAGGAAATCTAAAAAATAAGAAATCAGTTGGACATGATGACATTCCGGTCAGCTTGTTAAAACGAGCTGCCAACTGCTTAGCGTTTCCACTGACTCATATCATAAATCTTATGTTTCAAACGGGTGTTTTTCCAAATGAGCTATAGAAGGCACTAGTGAAGCCTGTAGACAAAAAGGGTGACAGTGGTAAACTTAAAAACTATAGGCCTATATCGCTTCTTTCGAATATTAGCAAAATATTTGAAAGAGTGATTTTCACACGCTTGACGGGTTTTCTGTAGTCTCGATTTCTAATAACTGACAGACAAAATGGCTTTCGTAAGCAGAAATCGACAATACATGCTGTCTATCAAGCACTGAAAAAAATAAAATCACTGGACATCACTGGTCATGTGTGTTGACTTGTGAGGGCCTTCGACAGCGTTGACCACTCTGTGTTGTGTACCAAGCTGGAAAGGTATGGAGTCAGGGGTGTGGCGTTGTGCCTACTTAGATCGTATCTGTCTGACCGGTGTCAGTGTGTGATTGAATGTGGAAGTAGTGGGGAGATCTATACCTCAAACTTTCTACCTATAACAAAAGGCGTCCCACAAGGTTCAATATTGGGGCCCCTACTTTTTATCTTCTA
>MU182383.1:180475-196766 GCA_016904865.1 Pissodes strobi | reverse complement strand
TATATATAGTAGGGACGATGTATTTTCTTTTTCTATTTCTTCTGTTTCATAAGTAAAATAGTAATGTTAGTAGTTCGTTATTGTTCATATTGTCAAGACAAGAAACTTCTTGCAACACCACTGGTCAAAGTGGAATATCACTCCGTTATAGTTGCAATGCGATTGTCGGACTAATTAATCAAAGCTTAAATCCGATGCATGCGGCCGGCCTATAACAAATACCACTTTTGAATATTTACCCGTTTTTTATTTTACGTTTTACTTCAGGACATCAATGGCTTTCTATTTCAAGCACCACTAAGGGAAGAATTTTACTGTTCTTTAGATAACTATTTGTCAAATCAGAGTTTTGTTTGTGATTATCACCCTACCAGAGCAGATAAATATTTATTTGACTGCATAACCAATAAGCAGATACTTAAGAACTTTAATCATGTAAATCGTTGGCACAGCCATATTCAAAGTTATACAGAATTGGAAAGAAGTAAATTTACTGAATATGATCGGGATAAACTGAAATACTTAAGAGACTCTATATTAGATAAGCAGGTAAATTAATTAATGTGTTGTTTTCTTTTGTTGAAGTGTTGACAAGTGGCAATGGGTTTTTGTACCTTTCGCTGGTTTATGGGGCATGCCAGAGTGAATTATAGGCCTTTTTGCACAAATTCCGCTTTATTTAGACCGCAGGTCAGTAAATGTTTTCTTATTTTTTAGGTTTATTGGCAAGCATTATTTAAGTTTTCTATAGTTTGCACTCTGTTTTGCACCCTGTATATGCATCGGATTTTCATATATGTATGTCAAAGTAGGCACCTAGGTATATTTCATTTTTGTTAATTGCATTTTTATCTATTCTATACCTATGTTCACCTGAATTTTTTCATTGCTTTGAAGTTTTGAAGTGTAGCGATTATTAATTGTACTATTTGAGGGTCTCTGTTTATGTTTTTCTCAATCTCATCTCTTGACGTATTGTTAAATACGTTTTGTTTTGATTTATTTACTATATTAAACTTGGGGTTTCATATAAATGATATGCATGAACTAAATTTAATTTTAATTATATTTTATTAGTATCATAAATAAATAAATTGTACTATTTAGTCCAATACCGATTAGTTTAATTTCTTTTTGGAATTACGTTATAGCACAAATATTAGGAACTGTTAACCTAAATAGTGTTTTTTGCATCATCTACTTGTGATACAAATTGCAAAATGCTATCGAAATGATAGTTGCGGTATGATTTGTTAATCTCCCGTGAAAGTATCGGATTTTGTTAAATGAATAGTTAGCTCATTTATCATAGTTAAAATACATCTGTACTAATTTTGTTAGAAAAATGTCTCATGCCGGCGTAAGTAATATTTTACACCCGTTTTTAATGTGGAAAAGTATTTTTAAAGTAGATATTTTTCGATTTATATAATGTCTAGTTACGAAACTTTCGTGTAAGATTGTGCCAAAATTGCAATAGTTACGTGAAGAAGAGTCCAAAAATCCTTCGTTATCGAGGTACAATCCGTGAAAATATTTTTTTTATGAAATATATTTTTTTAACACAATGATGAAACAGAATGTTGTGATTTTTTTTTACATTATGAAGCTATATTATTATGACTATTTACATTATTTTTTTCTCTATTTTCTCTACCGCTGCTTTTGTGTATTACGTTTGGTTGATTTCTGAATCGTAATAAAAGTTACACTTGCAATAAAAAAATTCATGGTGTTTGACATATTTTTTATTTAATTTTGTCTTGCATTTCGAATTTTATACCCAATAGTTCTGCTAATTATGTGCCCAGTGGCCAGTGGCGTAGATTACCAATGTGGATAGCTTTTATTCGAAACTTGGAGCTTTTAGTTACTTTTAAAAATAATATCTTACATTATTTTACATTAATACACCTTAAATAATTATCGTACCTAATGTAATGACGTTTCGGAATTATATTTTTATGCTGTAGATCAAAAAGTTTGGTCTCGCGTGATTGGCATAACAGAATTTGAGGTTGAACCGTGTAGAGTGTATAGTCGGCCGCGGTAGAGTCAAGATTATTTTAAATGGATGGTGAGCGTCTTGTCACCAGGTTTTAGTTCAATCCGATCCGCCGACGAAGCGCCCTAACTTCGTTGATATCAATTGCGCGAAGCTCAACTGCTTATTAGTGCTTAGTAGCCATGTGAATTGTTAATTTCGATTATCAAATAACAATCTAAGGTATTTCCTTTGTAATGTTCCCAGTATTATTTTAATGTTGGTTACTGATCTTTAGTTGCTTAAAGCACAAAGGACCTTAGCAGTGTTATCATAGATAAGAAAAATGTTGTTGTTCGGTAATATTTTTTTGACCTGTGGAGTTCTGAAAGTGGGCAAAAAATAGTTCAAATCGTTGACCAAGAGAAATATTAATTTTCTTCGTTTTAATGCAGAAAATTACTGAAGAGATTTTCAAACCTGCCAAACATATTTGTGTTTTTGTTTCAGATTGCAGAAGAAGTAGCAAAACTTTTAGACCTTAAAGCGCAAGCGCAAGCTAGGAGTGCGAGCCTTAGTGAAGATGGCAGCCAGACACCAGCAAATGTTAATCAAAAATTTACTCTTAAGACACCTAAGGGAACCAGGGATTATTCACCCATGCAAATGGCTCTTCGCCTGTCTGTGTTTAATAAAATAATTGCAGTGTTCAAAAAACATGGGGCTGAAACCATTGATAGTCCAGTATTTGAATTAAAGGTAAGATAAATTTTGTATTGAATCTTTAAATGTATGTAATTTATTGCAGATATTTAGATTCTAACGGAAACATTCTGATTCTAAATAGAAATGATTAGTTTATAATCCAAATTTCCTAAGGGACGGACTCCCAAAGATATTCAAGTTGGGAGATTTAAGCCTGAGCAAAACATGTATGTATATGATATACGTAATATGTGTTGTTTTCAGGAAAATATAACGGCTTTTAATTTAATAATAATATAGTAATCTAATTCAGTTGGTAAAATTGTATAGAGGCACAAAATATAAATATAAAAAGTAAGAAATATGAGATGATAAAAATAATAAGCTAATTTAGTCAATCTCCCTAATAAGCCCAATCGTCTGAACACCGTCATCTTTTATTCTTACCCTCGTATATTTTAAGCAACAAATTTCTGCATTATCGACAATGAGTGTCCGCTATCTCTATCTACTTTCTTTCTTTAATATACTGCAAACAACATAGGATATATCAGACGATCAACCAATAGCCAATCAGAATTTGACTTTCTTCTATGTCTTCATTTTTTAAAATGTATAGGTACTTTTTAAGATGAAGATAAAAACTGAGATATTTGAAAAAGACGATTTGAATATAATATATAGATGATCTAGATGTCATTTCATCTACCATCAAAACAATAAAGTCAATTCGCGAAGAACAGGATCAGATTAACAATCTTATATCTAGCGTAAAGATTATTGCAGAGAAAATGGAAATTGATTCCAGTAAAGAATTTATTAGGCATCATAGAAGGATCCACCATTGCCTCGCAAAATCTGGCATAATTCCGTAAACTGGGACGATCTAAGGGAGTCCTACCTAGATTTTCCCTGGCTCAACGTCTGCTTTGGGACTAACGACCCGTCAGTCTGCTGAGAAAATCCCAAGTTCCATCAAATTACCGTCAAAAGGAAAACCCTGGTTCGACAGAAGATGCGAAAGAGCTGTAGGTAGGAAACAGCGAGCCTACAAGTACTGGCAGCAAAATCAGACCGCTGAAAATCTCAATTATTAAAAAACTGCAACTGGCTTGCCAGTTTCCTTAAGCACCGGTCTCCTCTGCACGTTGCAGCTGATGGACACATCTCAGACACATTCACCATTAACGCGGGCGTGCCTCAGAGCGCAATACTTTCACCAACTCTGTTGCTCATCTATATTAATGACCTGCTGACGGAAACGAATAATCCTGTTTACAGTTTTGCGGATGGCAGTACCCTTGTCTCCCAATCTAGATCAGAAAAACCTTTACCAGCGACTAAGACTTATCACCGCAGACAGGAGCAGATCACAACATTTAATCAAGACCTGGAGAAAGTTCAAACTTGGGGCGACAGAAATTTGGTCCAGTTCAATGCAGCAAAGACCCAAACAGCCGCGTTTATCAAGAGAGCCAATACGGCGGGCCCTGACATCATTGTGGCAGGATCGAGCATTCCTTCATCCTCGTCAATTGGACTGCTGGGTGTCTCGGTCAACAGCAATATGTCCCGGCATGACCAGGTTGCTAACATCGCAAAACCAGCCTCCCAGAAGCTTGGTGCCCTATTTCGCAACACAAAACTATACACCGCATCAGTTGCTCTTGCTCTACAAAACGCAAATAATACCGTGCTTAGAATATTGCTCACACATCTGGGGTGCTGCACCAAAGCACACCCTAAAGCTGCTGGATTCCATTCAGAAGAGAGCTGTGCGTCTTGTCGGCGACCTGGATTTGACCAAGAATCTGGATAGTCTGGAACACCGCAGACATGTGGCCGAGATGTCATTGTTTTACAGATATTTTCACGGCAGATGTTCCTAGGATTTGGTCGCCTCATCCTGCCTCTGGCAACGCCTGTCAGACAGTCACGACAGACGGCGAGAGCACACCAGTTCGTCGTACAACTGGAAACACCTAGAACATCGCTTTACAAGAAGTCCTTTGTCTGGCGCACTGCATCACTGTGGACGTCACTCCCAGGACATCTGTTTCCCCCTAAATACAACCTACAACTATTCAAGAACCGTGTCAATCAACATCTTCGCATACACCGCTCGTCGAGCGCCATAGGATCTCCCTTTAGTGTGTGTGCCACTACCTTAAAAAAAAAAGAAAAAACAGGAGGCGGGTACAACCAAAAAAACTAGATGAAACTAGAGACTCCGCCAAATTCTACAACAGGAATTTGATAGTTTTTATAGGAAAGAATGTTTTGCCGTCCTTGATGTCCTAATACAGTTATTACACAGGATATTACTAACGTATTCACGTTGCCTTTGGCTAAAAATCAGTTATCTATACAAAACATACATGCAATTTGCACTATTTCCTCCTAATGAAAGATCAGATGATTTAAATCTACAATCACATCTAGAAATTTTCTTTGATATTTGTAACGAAAAACAAGTAGTTAAACTGGTTCAAGCTATGGAATTAGGAGTCCAATATAAATCAACTTTGAAACAATCTTTTAAGTTCTGTCGACTGATTGCTACCGCTAGATACTCGGTAGCAACAAATGAAAGAAGCTTTAGCCTTTTGAAATATATGAAAAGTTATTAAAGGACGACCATAGGGGACGAAACCAGCTCTTAAGATGTAAAGCTGAAAAAGAAATTTTTGATAACATGGTACTAAACCCTATTGTCACCAAATGAGCCCAACTTAAAAATAGAAAATTAAAATTGACATAAAATTTGCTTTTGTTCCTAGCTAGTGTTTAGTTTGCCTAACTACTTTTTTAATGTAATTTTTCATAAGATTAAATTAAAATATCTGTTAAAAGCACAACGCATGTGTTTTTCTTAACTGCTGTGTTCTAAAACCACTTAAACAGCAAAAGCAAAAAATACTTTTTACAAATTGATTTTTAGATTGGGAAATTCAGGTTTTATAGTTGGGAAATTTTAGCTTCCCCCCAAAAAAATTCTTTCATGCCAGGGAAGAAGCGTTTTGTGTTACTATACTCAGGTATACATGCTAGATAATTTTGTTATTATACTCAGGTATACATGCTAGATAATATAGTCACTATTTGAGGATGTAATACCCAGAAAAACTTCACTTCGGAAGAATTCAAGTAGTTCTGCCAGGTTTTGCTTCTCTTTTACTTTTGCATGCTTCTTTCATTGATTAGCTAAGCGTAAATGATCAAAGTGGTAAGACTAGATACTTTGATTCAGACTGCCACTACCCCAGAAAATAACCCCACACCTTTAAAGGTTGCAAAGTACATGGTGTTCCAGATAACTCTTTAACAATTAAAACTCGCAGATTTTTACCAGTGGTTCCATTTTGGTATTATTCTTGGTACTTCCTAAGATGGTTAGAAGTTCAAATACGAAGGTGCAATTATTTTTTTCATCTCCAACCGTTTTATCTCTGTACCTCTTCAAAAGATCCAAATACCCGACTTTCATTTGTGTTTATCTCCTAAACTAATTACTTCATAGATAGGGATGATGCATCAATAATTAGAATGTTTAGAATTTTATGTACAATCCAAAAATGTAAAAATATACAGGACTGCTCAATTTGAAATGAGAAAGTTGCTATCAGCCCTGGCTAAACTAAATACACTGTATATTAAAAATATAATTAAATTAAAGTATAGTTTGTTCTAAACAACTCTAGATTATCATGTGGCAATTAATAAACTCTAGATAAGCTAAGAACGGCGATAGACAAGTGCCCATTGCCATACCTTGTTGTTGCTAATAATTATTAATATATTGAAAATAATTTTGATCTCTGAAGGTTTGGTTAAAGTCAAATATTCTTGGGTGATTTCGTTATCAAAATTATTAATCTCAGTCTAGTCTAGTCTAGCATTCAAAAAGTATTTTATTAGTTAAAATATAAATTTTGTTGAACAAAACATAAATATACCCTCTACAACTCTTAGAATATATTTAAAATCCAACAAAAGCTGGAAGTAAGCAATTGTAAGAAGTCAAAATCAAAACTAAAATTAAACATAAGTCTAGAACATAAAAATACAGATATAAAATAACATGTACCTAAATCAGGTAAGGTAATAATATCATATTGAAAAGAATTATTAAATATTAAAATTGATTTAATTTTGAAATTGAGTTTTGAGTTGTATTGTAGTGTATCACAAAACGTGGGAAAATTCGTATTATGTATAAATTTCGACACTCCCGAATCCACTAATTTTAAATTAAGTTTAACTGTGCCGAAATCACACCACATAATACTAATTTAATGGATTCTTCGTTTCGGCATAACGATCACGGTTCTTGAACTGCGAACTATGGCTTATGGGTGTGGCCAATTATGTATAATTTTACTAATTTTAATACGATAACTGCTTCTCGAAATCTATGCAATTTAGTTCTTACACCACTTTTGTTCAAATATCAACGGAAACTTTAGGTGCAAGTTTATCCGTGGAAAAGCTTACCCTGTGTTCTGGTGCGGCAAGATCTCGGGGAACATTTTGATTGGGGTATCTATATTTAACCCAAAATTTCCTGAGCCACATGCAGGTTGAGCCAAATTATCATTTGAATTAGTCAATAGAAATTTGTGCCCATTCTTGAATTTCAAAAAATTACTACGGGTCCTACGAGAGACGTTGCAAGGAGGGAGGTCCGACATTTCTATTGGTGCATTCCCAAGGGCTGTTACCTGGCGGCGCGGAGTGGAGCCGCGTGGACGAGTGTTGAGTGTTCCTAATAACTCAGAATATCTCATTGTTTATTTTTAATTTTCCGCCATTGTTCAAGTTGAAGAAGCTTTACTTTGTAAAATGTTTGTGTTTGGGTTGTAATGATTAATTTTGGGCTGAGTAAAATGCGATTATCTATCTACGTTTTTTTTCTAGGTAAGTACAAAAGTACCTACTTCCTTTGTTTTGTAGTTTTTGTCGGAAATCAGAGTATTGCAATAGCAGTTTCGAAGTTTAATACACAGAATAGGTTTAATTAAATAGGATGAACATTTTTATAATAATCATGTATATGTAGATAGGGATGGGGTAAATCTTTACATCTACTTTTTTATATCCATCAGTATGCTTTCTCATAATATTAACGTTAACACAGATGTTGCACGTACGTCTAGGTGTCTATGAACAGTTTTGAATAGTTAATTAATTGATTGATAGGCATGTATAAGGAAGGATGACAAATGTATGGAATGAATATTGAATTTAATTAATAGCATATTATGATATAAGTGTATAAGAGCACTTTTAAAGCACGCGCGTTTAGATGTCTTTAAATTTACTTTTTTGGGTTGTTCCACATTTGTATTTTTTTAATTGTTTCAGTTTTTGACGAACAAATTCTTTACAAACTAAGTCAAAATTACATTAGATTTTAATTTGTTTCAGATAACGTCTATTTTGAGAGCATCAATTTGTAAAGGAACATCCCCTGGGCGAGAAAGCTTTCTTTGATCGCTGTGCCTACAAAGTATGTCTTCGTCATTGGTGCCAAATATTTTCCCATTAAATGTGGTTCAAGAAATCTGAGCAGTTAAATTTTTAAAGACTGCTTTTTGTGTACTTGGGTACACAAAAAGCCTTCACCTGATCAATACACCCCTTACAATAGGAAGAGTTCCAAAGGAAATTAAGAGCAGTGTTATTGTGCCTATCCCGAAAGTGCCTAGACCAAATAAACTAGAAGAATATATTGACCCATTAATTTACTATCGGTAATAGACAAAATTCTGGAAATTGTGGTATGCACAACTGCGACAGTTTCTAGAGGTAAACAAATTGTTATTTAAAGGTCAGTCGGGTTTTTGGGAAAAACATTCGTGCGAGTCAGCATTACAGTATGTGTGTTCGAAATGGTGTTCATATGTTCATGATGGAAATGTTGCCCTGAGCATTTTCATTGACCTTCAGCGTGCGGTTGAGACCATCGATAGGAGAAGACTTATCCACAAACTACAGGCCTACGGAATTACAAACAGTGCACTTATCACCTGGAGGATCGCTCCCATGTGACTAGAGTGAATAATGTGTCCTCAAATCCGTTTGATAGTGAGATAGAGGTGCCGCAGGGCAGTGTTCTGAGCCCCCTTTTGTTTGTGCTATATGTCAATGACCTAGACCGAGTTTTAAATGATACGTTTCTAAATTTGTTTGTGGACGATATGTTGATCTGTGTTTGCGGGAAGGATTTTAATCAGGTAGTAGATACTATGAAATCAAAACTTGACATCCTTTATAACTCGTTGTGTGTAAATAGGCTTAGGTTAAAAAAAAGACAAAGTACATGGTTTTTTGGCTCTAAGCAGAATTGTAATAGATTTCTAGAAAATAATTATTGGATTAAGATAGATATCTAATAGCCTATTTGAAAATGCATCTAGTAATATTTAGGGGTAGTCTTGGATTCTCAGCTTAATTTTTCGTTACATGTAGATCATATTAGAAAAAAAATTGGAAAAGATAGCATTTTTTAGGATAATAGCTGAGATTCTTAGTCACTGGAGTCGTGTTCTTATATATAATACCATTATATATCCGCATTTCAATTACTGTTTTTCATTGTTGATATCAGGTAAAAAGGCTGATGTACAAAGACTCCAGTTGCTACGAAATAAAGCTATGCGCACTATATTGTTCTGTACACGTTATACTCCCATTAATTTGATACTAAAGCCACTTAGATGGCTTTCAATACAGCAAAGCGTAGAGATGTCCAATGTACTATTTATTTTTAAAACAAAAAATCAATTATTGCCCGAATAAGCTGGTTTGAAGGTGATTCATGTTTATCCCACCTGGTATTCATAATTCATGTTTTATTAAGGACTTTAATATATAAACAATGTAAGTCATATTCAAAATGCGAATTGACATTATAATTTTTTTATTCACTATCCACTTTTATTCACGAAGTAAAAAACAACATTTTAATATTACTCCAAGAGTTATTTTTAGTTACTTAGTATTCAAAAAAGTTGTTTACAGTTTTTTTTTAACTGGAACATAAAACTTTAAATGTATATTATATAATTGTATTTTTCCAATTTACTACAATTAAGGATTTTTTCACAGTGTAAAAAAGTAATATTTTTCTAGCGAGTTTGAATTTTTTAAATAAAAAGTAACTTTTATGGACCAATATTGTTTGGCAGGAAACATGATTTTGAATATGATTTGACAATTTTAAATATATATACATATATAAATTTTTAAATACTAGTAAATGAGATCTGTGAATCATCTTATATTTAAATAAAGATAAAACATTAATCGACGGATTACAATTAATTTATTAGTTGATTCTTATTAAATGGTGATGCTTTTAGGTTGTATCTATGTTAATGTAGTCCAATTACTTTTCGATATTTAAGTAATATTTATAAGTACTTATTTATGGAGTTGTAGTCGATCTAATCTCTTGATACATCAGTTTATCACAATAGCTATATTAGCAACTTTGATTGAAAAATAGCAAAAATAATTATGGTTTCAAATTTCCTTAACTGGTAATTAATTGTAATTTATAATATACAAGAAAGTTATTTTAAGAACATGTATAACTTTACAAGTTTGATAGGCAATAACACAAAACTTTGATAGGAAAAAATTTGGCATCTAAGATAAAATAAATGAATTATTTCAAAGGGAAATAATACAAGTGAACTTAAAATGATCAGTTGAAAATAAGGGATGAATCAAACCAGAAGTTGCCCGAAACAGCACACAATATACACTTCTTAGTTCTTTAGTTTTAAGGGTTGTATAGGTTGATGTGTTTTATCAATTGAATTGTTTAATTTTCGAGTAAATATAGTTTTACTCGGATGTTGTTTATTTCACTATCCTAAATTTTTTTCAAAAATTATTTGCTTGATTATAGCGAATAAACTACAGTATATATTTTGAAGAGTACATTTATATTAATTTAATTTGATTGTCAATTATGTAATAATGATAATAATGGCTATAAGCGATTGAAAGTTTTGAACATTGGCTGTTGGCCTGGAGCAATATTATATGTACCGATACATAAATTAGTATTAATATATGCCGAACTCATATTAAATAAAGACTTATCCAAAGTGGTAAGAGTTTTGATTTCAGTTTTTAAACACCTTATTTCTTATCTCCCCCTCTTGCAAAAATAATGAAATTTAATAAAATAAAAATATTTAATTTTATTATTAATCTCCAAATAACAAGACATTTTAATCAATAATTTGATAAATACATGTCTCTGGTGCATTAAAGCATAAAATTGCAGAAAATGTTTAATTGTGTCTTCTTTCTATAAAAAGAAAAAATACATAAAATAACTATACCTACCTACTATTGGAACTAAATTTAATTTTTATCTATATTTCTCTATAAACATTGTAAGTTTAAAAATTGTAATACCTTACTTTTTGACTAATAATAGGAAACGAATAATCAATTTTTATAAATATAGTTTTTTTTATAGTTTAATAATATGTTTTTTCTATTTTGGTATCATAAAGAAGTCTTTTCGATACGCAAAGTAGTGTCGAAAAGAAGCTCTTTTCGGCACTATTTTTGTTGACTAGTTGCTATGATATTAACAAAATTGTTCAATGTCAAGGTTCACTAGCAAAAATTTCGATACCGTTTTGAATAGGATTCCTAATAATACAGACGTCAAAAGTGATACGATGGCCGTCAAACTTTTGATCGCGACTTGAATAAATTAATGATTTTCATTAAAAAACGTGCAAAATAAAAAAAATAGTATAAAATACACGTTTTAAAAGACATTTAGCGCACTCGTACGTTAGGAAACTTCCCGCAAGCGGGTCGTTTCCTCATTTCGTGCTCGTGCGAAAAAATATGGTCTTTTAAAACTAGTATCTTAATATACTATTTAGTGTTCCTAATTTTGAATGCGTTAAAATATCCAGTTTATATTGTAAAATTTTACTTATATCAAGTCAAAACGTTTTACATTTAGCAAATAGGATTTTATTATTGTTTATTATTTTCCCATTTTTTAATGGCATATGCAAATCTATTTTCTTCGACTACTGCATCAATTCAATTAGGCCTATATGAATAATAGAAACTAGTAAAGAAATTGACACAAAAATCAATGTGTTAAAAATGCTAAAAACCATTTTCCCAAACAATAAAATAAATTCAATTGAAAAGTCAAGATTGAGGAAGCAGGTATTGGAAATTTCATTCTGTGTGTAAAAATTAAACTGATAAAACCGGTTCTAGCTACTTGGCCTTGGCCGAAGATCATTTCTTGGAAATCTACGGCTCGGGGAATATAATTTTGTATTCCCCTTTCAACCCCTTCCTTTTCGTATGTAGGGTAAACATTGCACGTGTTTTCATTCATAAATACTGTTTTTGGTGCCAGCCACTCGGGGCAGCACCTCTCCACAGGCCCCGTTGAACGACTATTTTCTTATAAAGACAATGACCATAATCATAACGCTTAACAAATTTAAAAGAAAAAATTGATCTTTGATTTGTAGATGGATATAAAATCAACTCAAGATACACAGCATTGTTAAGTTTATAAATTATATAGATATAACCTGATCTGAGCAAATATGGCCTATTGAAACAAACCCATTTAAAAGTAATTTGTGATTTTGTTTTCGATTTTATATATGTTGCAAATCTCTAATTATTCAAAATAATTTCATTTTTACAAATAATGCTTTATACATTTTTTCTCAAATGCATTTATTTACCTAGGGCAGCAGCTCGGGTAGCTGCATTGTATCCGATACTTGAATCGGTCAGGCTCAAATTTTCAATATAGAAATTAATAAGAGCCATGTAACAGGTCACGATACTACTACGGGTATATTATATGATCAAAATGTGCGAGCATAGTTCTTTGTTTTTTTTCTATCAACTGATATTCTTGAGCCACTGGCTCGTGTTGCGATGGTGATATTCTCCTCTTCTTTTTCGTCTTGGTTCAACCACTTTGAATTAACTGTCTTCTCCTTTTTGGTGACTTGGCCTATTATCAGCAGAAGCGGCAATGTTCGGCTTGGGAAGCCGCAGTCTTTGGTGTTTGCAAGAATCAGTTGATACCGACCTGACAGATTGCAATGGTGCCACGTTGTTAATACTATCTTCAACAATTTCGAGTTTTGACATTTTCTAGCTTCCTAATAACTCGTTGTTCTATCACTACTATAATTCCATCTAGGACCTTCTTTCTTACTTCATTGATGATAACAGTTGAGTCCTGAGGGGTGGTAGTAAAAGTACATCGACTCCTCTGATTTCTCGGCGAATTCATCAATGCAGCTTTTACACCAGGATAGGATCGTTCTTGTGTTTGCAACAGCACGTAATATCTTGCGAGGAGATTTTACTGCATTTCGCTAGAAAATTTTCGGTTCTGCCACAGGGACATCCACAACTTCCTGTCCTTAAAATAGGAATTTTTACTGAAAAATGCATAGTAGAGCTTTTCATCCCCATCCATACTTCCTTTCACTATAGAAAATGTCTAGAATTAGTACTGTCAGCGCTACAAAACGGCGATTTTTTCACAAGTCTAGACGGCCTTTTGAATGAAGAATTGTTAAAAATTACACAAAATTCACTATTACAAATGCATTCACCACTTCCACACTCAAAACTTTTACTTGCAATTCTAAAAAAAAATCAACTTTTATGATCAAAATGTGCGTGCTTCATTACAAACAACATTGCCATTTTTTTACTGTGATTTGTCCATACATATTTTAGTCTTCTTATAATTTTTCTCTTACTACAAATTACTCTCAGGTGTTGTTAGTAACAAACTTGTTCAGTCTATTCAAATTACCCAGTTACTCAATTGTTTCAAGTTCATTGAAATTAGACAATTCTCCCGTATCAATTATCTGGGTTATATCATGGATCATTCTCTAAATAATGACCATTTATGCCGAGCTGTGCTACTTGATACAGTTTTGGCAAATTCTTAATTGATTTCTGTTCTTTTAATCTGTTCTCTTTTTTATGTGTATGCTACAGGCCACGATAAGGCTAAGGCTTATAATATACCCGTAGTAGTATCGTGACCTGTTACATGGCTCTTATTAATTTCTATATTGAAAATTTGAGCCTGACCGATTCAAGTATCGGATACAATGTAGCTACCCGAGCTGCTGCCCTAGGTAAATAAATGCAGTTGTATAAAGCATTATTTGTAAAAATGAAATTATTTTCAATAATTAGAGATTTGCAACATATATAAAATCGAAAACAAAATCACAAATTACTTTTAAATGGGTTTATTTCAATAGGCCACATTTGCTCAGATCAGGTTATATCTATATAATTTATAAACTTAACAATGCTGTGTATCTTGACTTGATTTTATATCCATCTACAAATCAAAGATCAATTTTTTCTTTTGAATTTGTTAAGCGTTATGATTATGGTGTATGTTTTCCGTTCCCGAAGTAACCTGCTAACTTTAAACACTTTAGATGATATTATGGCCCGTTTGATTTGAGTGAGTTAACTTTTTCAGGTTCTATTTTTATAGATGCTAACTAATTTAAAATTGAAAACAAAACAGTTACCGAATACATCATATAATGGGACCAATACTTGTGCCTTGGTAAACCACTCAACTGTCCTAGCGTCACTGAAAGTTTGCTGTATGTTTTTCTTTATCATTTCTGTTTCTAAGATGTGATTCTAGGACTTCTTTTAAACCTAAGTTTTCTAAAAATAATTAGTACTTGAAAGTTGAAGGTGATCGATCGTATCAAATGCTTTTACAAGATGGATGAATGCTGCTTTTAGTTCATTATTAATTCATATAAAATATGTCTTTTACGTCTCCAGTAAGAGACTATTTTTTTAGAGAATTACCCTTTCTTGCATATATGGATGAGGCTCGCAATTAAAAGGAACGTAAAACCAAGGAGAGTGTTCGTAATATTGGATTACTGCATCTTTTCTTTTAAACTTGATTCCGGTACATGAGGTTTCGCGTTCAAATTATATATGAATAGAAGGTCAATTCCAGTAATTACATTATAAGGCATATGCTTTGATAAAAAAAAAAATAAGTTGTGCGCTTTTATAAGTTTCTTATTGACAATTTGATTTGGATCTCGAAAGCACATATTCTAATATTTTAATAATCTTCTAGGCTAGTATTCTGCTAAATTGAGAAATATACAGTGACCAGCAGTATGCGACCGAAAATAGATTTATTGTTAGGTAATAGCCTAACAATTGAAAAAAGTCGAAAGATATATACTTTACGAAAAAGATATACTGTTAACCTAAAATATAGTTTATAACACTAAATTCGAATTTTAAGTATTACAAACATAGCTTTACTTAGTAGCAGTAGTAAAAAGAGGGACGCCCGGCCACTAGGTATAAACGTTTTTTTTTCACTACACACCTGACTACCTCCTCGAGAACTAGCTCTATTAGGCTTTAGCGCCTCTCAAGGGAGATTGCAACACAAAGGTTTTTCTAAGTGCTTTCACTTACCACTTACTCCTTCCTGGTGATATGTTTTTTCCCCAGCTCGACCGCTGCGTTCTGCGTTGAGACGGAGTGGGTGGATTTTCCCAGCATTGTGGGTCCAATCACTATACAGGGTGTTACAAATTCGATGCATTAGCATTGCTATCTCGGTAACTATAAGAGATAGAGCGTAGGTTAAATTGGGGCAAAGTTGTGCAATTTAAGGGTGATTGACATGCCGTCGAGAAATTTAGAAAATTCCGTCTACTTCCGGAGATATCCGTTAAAAACCGAAAATCATCTATTTTATTTTTATTTTTTCCTGCCTTTGTTTGAAGAGATAAAGTAAAATAAATGTCACATTATTGTTGCCACTTTCTCTCCTCTACAAGCTGGCGGTATCAAATTTTAAATCCGACGTTTCGCTTTCGGGCCCCCTTCATCAACTTAATTTTTTTAAATACGGACCTGGGTTTTTTATCTAATTTTTAAGAAGCCTTTGGTCTGCCAAAACCAACGATGTATCACACTTGTCCGATAGTGGTAACAAATATTGTCATAAGTGAAATCGGGTCAGAAAAGATGGCTCCATCTTTGTCTAACACATTATCTCTTATGGAAAAAATCTAGATTTGTTGATTTATTGATAAGTGCTATACATCGTTGGTTTTAGGAGACCAAAGGCTTTTTAAAAATTAGATAAAAATTCTAGGTCCGTATTTAAAAAAATTAAGTTGATGAAAGGGGCCCAAAAGCGAAACGTCGGATTTAAAAATTGATACCGCCAGCTTGTAGAGGAGAAAAAGTGGTAAAAATAATGTGATATTTATTTTACTTTATCTCTTCAAACACAGGCAGGAAAAAATAAAATAGATGATTATCGTTTTTTTACGGATAACTCCGGAAGTAGACGGAATTTCCTAAATTTCTCGACGGCATTTCAATCACCCTTAAATTGCGCAACTTTGCCCCAATTTAACCTATGCTCTATCTCTTATAGTTACCGAGATAGCAATGCTAATGCATCGAATTTGTAACACCCTGTATATATACAGCCTGTTCAAAATGAAGTCGGCACTATTGCTAACTTTCTTA